>JANHZT010008737.1:79070-92196 GCA_032468215.1 Stegonotus admiraltiensis | reverse complement strand
CCCAAGGCCCTGTGAACTCCTGTGCCCCCCACCTGTTTCGCTACCTGTGGCACCGTCCGTAGACCTCGAGTGCCTGCTCCTATGCCATGGTGGCAGCCTGCCCACTCTCACCCCCATGGCCAGGTGCCCCGTCCGCATAGCCCGCACTACTGAGCGCCCACCACAGCAGCCCCAGCGCAAGCATCAACACCCCAGGGCTTCCTTGGCAGGGTGATCACTGCCAGCAGAAAGGCCTCCATGTGCAGCGGACAGTCACAGAGGGGTCTCAGCAGGGATGGCTGAGGTGCTGCAGGTATTGCTGCTGTTGCCACTGCCACCTTTAAAGGCCCAGTGGCCCCATGGAGCCAAGCTCAGCCACGGGCGAGGAGTGTTGGCCGTGGCTGGGCCAGCTGAGCTGAGTCTGTTGGTGCTGCCCTCAGCACAGCTGCCTGGCATCTCGCTGCCAGGCGCCTGGAAAGAGTAAACTGGATCTGCAGAGGAAGGGAGGGCAGGCAATGGTCCTGCAAGGCTCCCTTCCCCAGGAAGAGTCTGACATGATCGCCATACAGTCTGGTGAATCCCGAGGCAGAGGGGCTTCCCAGGCTCACCGGTGTGTGCTCTAGTCAGTCAGTGTGGAGAGGAGTAGGGGGGAAGGGGAGGCCTCCGGCGACTGTCACCATAGAGTGGAAAGCACACTCACAGAGTGGCCGCTGCCCTGGCTGGGATCTGGAAGCCACAGAGACAGAGTTTGGGGGAGAGAAAGAAAGACTTCTGCTGTTTTCCTTGCATGCAGCCAAAAGCAGAAGCAGCAGAAGATTTTCTTTCTCTCCCCCAAACTCTGCCTCTGTGGCTTCCAAACCCCAACCAGAATAGCGGCCACTCTGGGAGTGTGCTTCCCACTCTATGGTGATGGCTGGAGCTGGACCCTGCAGGGAGAGCTGGCCCAGGCCATGGCTTCCACCCGGGTGCTGGTGGTGGGCGCTAGTGACATTGGCTATGAGCTCCTCAAGGACCTGGTGATCACCAGCTTCACCCACATTGAGGTGGTAAGGCCTGGGAGGCACACGAGTGGGGGGTGGGGACAGGCACACATGGCTTGATGCCTTCGGGCCGCTCTAACTCTACAAACACACCCTGCGGGGAGGAGGGGCTTGATGGCAGCGTGCAAAGGGAGCCTCTCTCTGCCGGACTCCCAGCTGTGAGTGCACAGGCCGCCTGGGGCCTCCTGTACCCCCAAAATAATAAGACCCTCCAATAACAAGGCCAAGCCCTTATTTCAGGGTTCAAAAGAAACATGGTAGATGGAAACTATTTGCAAGGCAAGCCACTGCAGATATTAGAACTAGATAGGGAACATCTTTTTACAGATTTTCAATGACTCATGACAACATTAGGCATGAAAAAAATTACAAAGAAGATAAAAGAGTATAAAACCTTACCAAAATATTCTGAACTCATTAGGATTGATTCTGAAAGAATATAGATTTGAAATGTGGAATTTGATTATTTATAGTCAGATTTATATCATTCCAGGGCAAAATAAGTACATTTGTTTACACTGTAGCAAAGTTCATGCTGAAGACATGGGTTCAGTGGAAATACAGATGAACATCCTTTGCTTCAAGCAGGTTGTTGTTGGTAGAGAGGGATGAGGTAATGAACTGGATAAAGTTTAATAAATGTATGGAGTGACAAGGTAAAATGTTTTAGCTTAACTGGACAAGCAGCAGTTGATCTTGATGATCCTATCTTGGTAATGGAAGATATCTTGTACATGCGGAGCACTCTGGGATCTCTCTGAAGCATCCTTTTTCCTTTCAGTATGCAGCACTGGGTAGCCCTACTGTCTGCCTCTTTGATAAGTGAATGCATGCTGGTTTTAATTTATCTCTAACTTCAGCTTTCTTTCAAATGATTGGCTTCTATCTCCATGTTTGGAATATACATTCACTGTCCCTGCTCAGGGACCAGAGAGTTAGTTTCTAGTCTCCTAGTTACTCAAACAACTACTTATAGATCCTCCACATGTGTGCATACAACAAAAGTGAATGTATTCAGCACTATTCTTGGCACTTTAAAGATCTGAAGCCATTCATGCATTTTAAAGTTCTGAAGACATTTTATGATTATTATTATCCTTGATTAACACAACATTAATTTCATGAAATTTTGACTAACTGATAGGGATGAATAAAGAGATGGCATTTCAGGTGTCAAGCTTTTTATTAAGGACAGTGTTCAAGGCCACCTCTAGATGGGTATTTCAAACTGCATTTTCTCTGCTCTCTAGTGTGTGAAAAGCAATTGTTTAGTTGTATAGCAAGTGTAGAGCCGAATTAAATTGACCCGCATGATACAGAAAGTAGCACTGAACCCATTTACCTAAGAGTCTTTTGAAAGAAATCTTGTCTTATTATTATAGTTGAGTGTTGACATGATTTCAAGGAAGTGATTATCTGTGTAATAGTTTTTAATGGATGGATTATTTCAATGAATAAACTTTAAGGTCTGCTGAGATATCATGTCCCTAGCTATATTTAAAATGTGAAAAGCTGTAGAGCTAAATTGATATTACTGTTTTTTAAAGGTGATTTAGGAAAGAATTGTTGTTATTGTTAGATATAAGACAGCAGGATGATAGGATGGGGCCAGGAAATAAAGTCATACTATACCAGCTTATGAAGTAGAATCTTAACACCATAAAGGCTGTGTATCTTCATTCAATCTCTCAGATCATATACCTGAAAAATACCTTTCAAAGTAAAAACCTGTACTTTTTCATGAAAAGAAGTTGCTATACTAACAAACTTTCACAATTGTTAATTTTGAATTATCATTTCCTTTTTTTCTAAACTAATTGGCAGTGGAGTTAAAATTGGTTTCAAGTGCAATTTTCACTGTGTCAAGCCATAAAGGAGCCTATGATTACCATTTTATACTGCTCATCTGCCAGTGTTGCATGTGGTTAACTCAATGGCCTTTGTTGGTTTAGTGCAAGGAAAAAAGAGGAAACTCTTATTTCTTCTGAAGCTTTGGGAAAGTCTTGGAAGAAACACTTTCATTTCTATCTAGCCCCCCAGCAGGCCATGGAAGTAAATCATACTGAAATTAATTGGAGTTGCCAAGGCAACCAAGGGATACAAGATCTAGTCCCCAGACTTACCTGCGTCTAACTTTTCTCCTCCTCCTAAGCTAATGTCTGTTCTTCTGCCTCTACCCCAAATAGCAAGTGAACAGCTCAGTTCAAATTAAATGCTTGCCAACCACACTACATTGAGTTTGTGATGTGCAGCCTCTCAAGAAATTCCTTACAAGATTTCAGTAATGGAAGAAGGGTGGACTCCAATCTATGTATTTTATAACAAATCTACAATACATGCAACTTTACCTAGAAATAAAGCCTGGAGAATTTAATGGAAGGTTTTTTGTGCCTTCGAGTGATTGCCTGGCCTAGTCCTTGCAGTTTTCTTGACAAGGTTTTGCTATTGCTACATTTCTAAGGTTGAGAGAGAGTGATTGGGTTTACACATATAAATAAGAACAGAACTGCCCTTTCAGTGTTTTCTGATTTATGATACGTGCTCCTTCTTAGAAGGAGACAACATGTGGAACAGTCTGTTTCAGGACATTTCCCTCCTCTGAGCTTCAATCCTACATGTGCTTTACTGGATGAAAGCCACAGGATTTACTTCTGAGGAAAGAGATGCAGGATTGGATCTTCACTAGAATTTCCAATCAGATGGAAACAATTCACCACATTTTTGGATATTTTAACCACGGTGGGCAACTTACAACATCAAGTCTGTACAGATATTTTCAACCCAGTTTTGTTGCTTCAAGACCTTAAAAACTAGATTTCTAGAGCATGATTTCTTGCCATTTTTAATTGGACAACACAACTGGAGTTTGGTAACCTTTTCAACTGTTGGTTTCATTGCACAATTTTGTGTAAAGAAATAGTAGTCATTTTTTTAAAGAGTAAAATTTTAAAAACCTCATTATATCACACCTTGTCAGGTATCTTACTCCCAAATCTCATGAGATTTCAGCATTATTGCTCCAAATTCTGAAGTATTTGGGAATCTCGCACTGTGAGCATTTGCTCCCATTCTGCCTTGGCTGCTAATTCCCATAAAACTTTGGGCCTCCTTATATAGCATCATATATAAGCCATGCATTTAATTAATAAATACATACTTTAACCCATGAGCACACAATGGGAAGTCATACTTGGCTTGTGTGAAACAGTCCTTACATTCTTATACACACTATTAAAAACTTTTATCCTGCACAGAATCAATATTCATATTGAAAGTGTTTTCTATGCCAAGTAGTCCTTGGGACTTCAAGACAGCCATTCAGTAATATGTTAGGCCATAAAGACAGTCTCTTTGCCACGATGTGTTCCTATGCTTAAAGAGGGGCATTGCTAAAGCAGATTTATTAGTAAGCAGGAACAATCCTTGTTCCTCATAAGGGGCGTGTGGGCCAATTTGCCCAGATCCAAAGGATGCTATTCATACTTTTTCCCAACAAAGCCCCATTGAGAGCTTCATGTTTGCTCAATGGTCCCATTGAGAGCCTGGCTTGTTTTTCACAACAGACTTTCAAGAGGGGACAAATAGATTGCTAATGAGGGTGGGGGCAGGCAGACACACACAACTGGATAAAGGGAAAAGTGGGGACTGTTTTTACTGTAAAATGGGAGTCTTGAGAAGTTGCCAGTATTAGAGATTTCTTAATAAAGCAAAGTGATGTCCTTAAATGAGTGCCAGTTTTGGAAGCAGACATGGATAGTGGCCTAAAACAACTTTACAAAGAAGCATGTCTTATTCTTACCAAACTCTGTGGGATGCTTTCTGGCCTTATCACTATTTTCTCCCAGTTCTCTTTCAATGAGTTGAGTGGGGAACATGATAGCTTTTTATCAGTTTTGTTTTTCTTCATCCTCTGCAAAACAAACAAACAGACAAATAGAATAAGGGTTAAATGAGTCTTGAAAAGAATCAGTCTTAAAATTTCCACTGAAAGGACATGTTAGTTTGACACTAATAAATCTAACTTACATCAGGGTGCCTTAAGAACAGTGCAGATCAGTATGGATTATCTGGTGGTCTTGGGTGTTAAAAGAATGCACTTCTTGAAAAAAATCAAATATTGCAAATCCCAGATCAAGACCCCTGAAGTGTAGGTATACTGTGCATGCTGAACCACGCAAGCCCAGGTGATGAGCCAGGGAGATAATAACCACATTGATTCACATACTGTATACTTTTATGCTACAGTTCTTGTATTCTTTTTAACAAAGTCACTTCTGTAAAATGAAAGTGGAAATGGCCTCATGGGAGAAACTCCAGAAACCTGAGTTGACAATGCCACATGGAGCCCATTTGACCATAATTGCTAAAAACAGTCAGTTTAACATTTTGAGAGAGAAAACACATGAAAAATTCACAATATGCCTAGAATAGTTTTAAAATGCAAAAAAAGCTCATAACTTGTCTTTCAAGCATTCTTGCCCCAAACTATATGATATACTCCTCCCACTCTGCATTATTACATACTTATCCCTCCTCAATTCAAAGTCAAGTGCTCTGCCAAAAGATCGCCCACTTGTTTTATAGTGACTCAAATAAATCTTCCCACTACAACCCAGTGGACCCCATATATATATATAGAACAGTTCTCAAAGCCTCAACAAGTCATAACATAAATACAGAAATAAATATGAATGCAGACTGATACCTGATACTATGTATGCAAATAGTTAATTTCAGTCCACAAGGTAGGCCAAGGGGTAGGCCATCTATAGCAGGGGTGTCAAACTCATGTCATCACGGCAGCATCACATGACTTTTTTCCCCTTCGCTAAAACGGGGGTGGGCGTGGCCAGCGCATGACGCATCCAGCCCATGGGCCTAGAGCTTGACAGCCCTGTTCTATACAAAGAGTTTTAAGAAAGATGGGGCATTCTTACAAGGCATTATAAGACCCTGCCCTAGGAAAGGCTACTTTAGATAACCTAGAAGGGATTTCAGAATCCTCTCAACTGAGCTCCACTCCCAGTGACATCATGAACATAGTTATGTTGTTTTCTTGGCAACAGTAAAAAAGTAACTTGCCACCGCCTCCTCCACATCATTTTTCTTTTACTTCCCGCCCTAAAGCTAATTTAGAGCCCTAAAATTCCTTGGAGGTCCCCCATCCAAGTACTAAGCCTGAATCTGCTCAGCTTCCAAACACAGACAGGTGCTGCCACCTGCTGAGACAATTATAAGCAATGGATCTTGGAAATGAGAAACTCAATTTAAACCCTCATCATTTTAGAAGCTAGTGGCCACACTTAGGTTTACATTCTAAAGGTTTGTTCCCAAAGTAGGTAGGATAAGGAAAAACAATTGTGTGGGATCACAAAGGATACACTGCTTTTAAGAAATAGACATTCATCCAGAGCTGAAGAAGCTTCTTGGATGAGAAGCGAAACGTCTTCAAAGAAAAAACAGAAAGTCCAGTTGCCTCTTGAAAAAGCACCTTTGGGACATTCATCCATACTGTATAGTTTTCTTGGCCATGGGGGAGAAGTGGTTTGCCACGCATTTTTTTCAGGACTTTTAACTTCTCAGCCCAATCTATATACAGTAATCCTGGTAGTTTCTGATCTTAGTACTATTAATTTCTGGTGGTTTCCCTTCTAAGTACAAGTAGTAATTGACCACAACTGAGCCCAAAATTTATGTTGCTAAGTGAAAAATTTGTTAAGTGAGTTTTGCTCCATTTTACAACTTTTCTTGTCACAGTTATTAAGTGAATCACAGTTGTCACAGTTATTAAGTGCAGTTGTTAAATTAGTAACATGGTTGTTAAGTGAATCTGGCTTCCCCATTGACTTTGCTTGTCAGAAGATTGCAAAAGGGGATCACATGACCCCTGGACACTGCAATGGTCATAAGTATGAAACAGTTGCCAAGCATCTGAATTTTGATCACAAGGGGATGCTGTAAATGTTGTAACTGTGAAAAAGTAGTCATAAGTCACTTTTTTTAGTGCCATTGTAACTTCGAACAGTCACTAAATGAACTGTTGTAAGTTGAGAACTACCTGTACTATCCATTTTTACTATTTTTAAAGTTCAGCCATGGCTGTGCCACTTGAGATGGATTGCAGCAATGGTGAATGAATGGCAATGATCATGCCATGATTTGTGGGCTACCTGCTGTCCCTTGTTACATGCATCTTTGGCAAAACAGGAAGGAAATAGGAAAGCATAGAAGTAGGGACCTTCACACAATCCAAAGAGAGAAAACAACATTGTGCAATGAGGTAGGGCAGGGGGAAGATGTTTAATTCTTCCACTCCTTCCTAGTCTTGAAGATTATTACTCTGAGCCTTGTGGGTGATTATTACTCTTTGAGCCCTGTGACTCACAAAATATGAAGCTTGCAAACAGGAAAAGCATTTGCTGCTTGCTATGGAAAGAGATTTTTAGGCTTGGGGATAGATTTATTCAGGTGAAATCCCAGGGCATATTCTGTACATACTGGAATTAAATGTACAATAAACAGGAGTTTTATTTTTACTATGTGCGCCTATAGTGAAATTGTAAGGGAAATGTGCTGCCACTGTAGATTAGGATCCTTATACCCTTTAAAGAGCTCTACTTTTTCATGAAGGGATATTGTAGGTGGCAGGACTAGATGTGGACAGACTTTTGAAATTATGTATGATTAATGTTTGAACATCAACCCACAAGCAGCATTTCTTTGCCACAATGGCAGATGGATAGATAGAAATGCTGGAACAAGAATGGTTGATTTAGTGATTGGGATAGTGAAGAGCTGTGATTCCCCTACAACAGAAGCACTTGTTGGGACAATGTTGTCTAGGCCTATTAATGACAGCTGTACAATCCCACATCTGAAAACAACAGGGTCTTTCTATTTTCCTGCCCTCCCCTGAAACTTGTTTTTGTATGAAAGGAAGCATGGATCTGGAAACCTCGACTCGGTGCTTGAATGCAAGAAGTTTGTTTGCTTGACTATTGTTCAGTGCTGCCTTCCTCATGTTGCTGCCCTTTGCACTTGTGGTGGTGGGGAGCAAATTGTGCACAAACTGTTTTGAAGCCATGCTTCAATAAAACTGGGCAAGTTGTTTACCTCACATTTGGTAAAAATGTACTCTATTCATTATTACTCCTTTTTTTAATGGAGCCTGAGAAACAGAATGCTGTACATGACGCAGATTTACCCAAAGCTAATAAAAACGACCCACTTAAGATTGTCAGAAGCCCAGTCAATGTGCTAGTCATATACAAGAATATGATACATGCACATCTCTATTGTTTCACATTCAGCTACTTTCATTTTGGTAGGCAAGCACAAAGACATGCTTGAAGATTCATGAAGGTTTCAAGGTTTTGCGCATGCACAGAAGGTAAAAACCATATTACTTCCTGGTTAAAACCAGGAAGTAATGACACCTGGGCAGGTGGGCAGAGCTTTGCTCTGCCATTGCTGCCGGATCACCGAACCAACGGCCAAGATCGCTACCGGACTGGGCAATCCGGCCCGATCCGGGAGCATTTCACCCCTGATACTGATCCTTTTGCATTTTGGAAAAGAAGTGTCTTCAACTTGCTACCAAAATTGAGCTCAAAATTTCTGTTGCTAAGCAAGACAGTTAAGTGAGTTTTACCCAATTTTATGACTTTTTGCCACAGCTTTTAAGTGAATCATAGCAATTGTTAAGTTAGCAACAACTGTCAAAGAATCTGGCTTCCCCATTGGCTTTGCTTGTCAGAAAGTTGCAAAAATGATCCCATGATCCTGGGACACCGCAACTGTCATAAATACATGTGAGCTGCCAAGCATCCAAATTGATCATGTGACCATGGGGATACTGCAGTAGAGATGGAGGAAATGGTCATAAATCACTTTTTTCAGTGCCATTGTAACTTCAAACGTCACTAAATGACGTTCTAAGTCAAGGATTACCTGTATTGTATAAACCTCCTCATAGCTGTTGTGGTAAACTTTACTGTACTGACACCTGGCTTTATCTTAGATTCCTGAGAGGTATTATCTGTGCAGTATGTTAAAAGGGGGTGGCGGTGATGTCTTTTGTTAAGAGTTCATCTGTTAATCAGCACTTTCATAAGTTTCTCCTCCTCCCAACAGTGAATAAAATGTATTTTATTCCACAGCTCAGACAGCAAAGAGCATCTTGGTCAGCTGTCACTTCAGTATTGCAAGAATTGAGTTATGCTTAGAATAACTACCACAGGGAGAAAAGGCTCTCCTACGCAGAAGTCAGAATTGCACTGTGGTAGCTTATTGGGAAGATTGCCTTACTATAAACTGCCTCTCTCAAAAGTGAAATGGCCTCTTCTGCATCTAATCTGATTAGCCACAATGTAGCTAATGTGTCAGGTCAAGAGAGAGTATTTCAAGTCTGGAGGTAATTGCCTAACTATTTTCAGAAAGAAATGCACACTAGCTGCCCTCTACACTTATAAAAAAGAATAGTTGCTTGCTGCTTTGAGCAAGAAAAGTTTGGTGATACCTGCAAGATCTTTCTACAGTGCCAACGAAGGTTTCACAGACTAGGTTGAAAAATTTTCCTTTGCGCTGTCATCTGCCAGCATCTTTTCTCAACCCGTCTTCTTGATTAAGATTTCATCTGTAAATTTCTATAGGTAACTCTGAATTAGGGAACTTTCGGTGGGCCCCAATTAAATAAAAGGCATTTTATCTAGTGCTGTTTTGAATGACACTGACGGGAGGAGAGATAAAGAAACTAAAGAAAAGACAACTTGCGTTTTTAAGCATAAAGGCGCGTTGAAGGGGTAGTAAAGGACGCGCCGAAGGGGATATAAAGCCGGAATATGCGGTCCTGCTCCGGAAAAATCTTCGCATTAGCTGCCGACAATACTCGGGGACAGAAGCGCGCTCACTGCGGCCTAGCGCGGGATCATCCGGCCGCCAACAGGGATGGCCGAGCGTTGTGGCGCTTAATGAAAGCCGGGAAGCTAATTATGCGCCTCTCCTCGCTGGCGGACTTCGTCGGAGAGGAGCGGGATCAAAGCAGGGGAGGCTGCGCTGTGCAAGCCGCGGCGCTCTGTCATCCCCGTCGCCGCTTCGTTCTCCTCCTCCTCCTCCTCCTTCCTCCGGGCCCTTCTGCTTCTTTTGGAGAGCGCGGCCCCCTTCATTTGCTCCGTTGCCTGCTAGAAAAGCAGGCGAATGTAATTAACGAAAGTTAAGACAACATCTCTGTAATTAGCAAGCCAACTCTGAGCACAAGAAATGGAAATTAGTCACAGGATGCTAAATTAGCCACTGCATACATTACTTGGCGATGGGTACCCTCGGGGCCTTCCGCTCGCAGGCTTTGGTGCGAAGCCCCCCTGCATCTCAATAAAGCTGCCTTCCCTGGGTGATTAGGAGCAGCCGAAGGGCTCGCCGAGCACGCGGCAGAATTTGGAATCCGTTCAGGGAGGGGGATGGGGAAGGAGGCAGAACCCCCAGTCTGCAATTTTATATTTATATTTATATTTATATTTATATATATATACACACACACACACACACACACACAACACACACACACATATTGAAGATAATGATTTCTTTTCGTGCTTTTTAAGGTGTTTCAAGATCTCCGCTTTGTTCCCCCCCCCATTAATTAAAGCAGAAGTTGAAGAACTTATTTGCCTGACCCCAATTTTTGCACTATTTTCCTGTCTCTGTGCAAGAGAGAAAAAGAGGAGGGGGTGCCAGTTGAAGCAAGGCAGGAAATTGGACTGGAGCAACACATAACATAACATTTGCATCAAAATAATACGACGGGCAAGAGAAAAATCACAATCACATCACTCGGAAGGAAGGAACGGAATACAAATTAAAGAGGAGAATGTAAATTTTGTGCCATTAAGCTTCAATGGCCATTGGAAATGGTGCAAAAGCACAAAGGGTTCTTTTTTTTTATATGAGCATCATCCACTTTGATTATTCATACTTGTGTTTCTGCTTGAATTAAAGCAGGAGTGCTAGAGCCTGTTAAAGCAAAAATATTTGAATTGGTAGTGAACTTTCACCTTTGCTTGCATCCATTTACTTTTCAAATGAATACCAGATAAGTTAGTGCATTTTCTAATCGGCCTGTTTTTCCAGTGAGTGCTGCCATTACATACCAATTTCTTTGAGAAGTGCCTCCTAAGAAACATTAAATACTTACAAATAAGGATGTGTCCATCACTTTCAGCTGGTCTGCAAGAGCAGCTTGACTAGTGCTCCAAGACTCAGCTAGGGAGCTGCAGTTAGTTGCCCCTTTGATTGCTTTGCTTCAGACTTATTACATTTGCTTTTTACAAATGAGGCATGCATAGATAAAAGCTGCTGCCCTCAGTTGTTACTGTGGTCTTCTTTTGTCAGGCATTACAAAAGCTGAGCCCATCAACATTATGTAGGTGAAGTTATTCCTGCTTTACAGATAGGCTTTACATGTTGCTTTACATGTTGTGCAATATTAACTAATATATCTTCTTCAAAGAAGGAAAGCAGTCTATATAAACTATTGTTTATATAGCAGAAGAGCTGGATTCAGACAATAAAGGAAGCCAAAAGCATAATGTGCTTTATGTTTCAGTATGTTTAGTGGAAAACTGCATACAATACTCTACAATTCTCCCCAGTCGCTCTCTATGCTAAGAAAACCTTCCATAGCTAAATTTCACTCCACCAAATCGCTCTTAAAATGAAGGGATTGAATAGTATTGAAGAGCTGCTTAACTCAGGTTGAAGGTTTCTCTGCATCTCTGATTTATCCAGGGATCTCTAATAAATTTTAGCTCAGCTTTTTCACACACAAAAAACCCTCTTTGTAAATGGAGGAATATGCTGAGGTCAATGATTGAATGTTTTGAAGTTTTGAAACGTTCACTGTTTTTAGATACTGGCATTATTGATTTGTGGGCATCAATTGCTTGGCAGAGGAACTGACTGGCTTGTGATGGTTTAAACCACCTTGGAATAAGATACACCATCATACTATGTCTATAGCAGAACTAAGCGTTGTTGAAAATGCCACTTGAGGTGACTTTAAACAAGTGCATGGTTATCAGGAATATATGTGTGAGAAGAGTATCATCCAGAATGTAGTGAGATGTAGCTTCGTTAAGCTCCTATTTAAACTAAACACCTTGCTAATTAGGGTTCATGTGGATGGCAGGATCTATAAATATATTAGATTTATAGATCAGAAATTATGATAAATATTCCTGTTGATTTCAAATAGAAACAGACCTACTAAAAAATGAGATAGCTTCATGATTTCATTCCCAAAGATCATTTCCCTGTACTTCATAGGAACAATGAAGTATAGACAACAATTTCAGTTATTGAACAATAATTTCCATGGAACTGAAATTTGATACCAATGCTCCTTAAGAAAGGGACAGGCAAATGTTTTTAATTAAAATATTCTTAGATTATTTCGGTGGAAGAAATAAGAGGGAGGCTGTGAAGTGTTGCAAAGCAATGATCTGGCAATTTATTTTTTTCAATCATTCACTCACAAATTGCTCTCAACTTTTCAGGAAGTGAATGCTACTGTAGATAATATTGTTAGTTTCCTGTGCCTGGACTCCTGTTTATGACTACTGAAAACTACTTAGACTAATCCATGCAGTTTTTCTCTTAAGGTTTTTCATAAATGATTTGCTATAGCCTGCTTCCTGAGGCAGAGTGACTAGCCCAAGATCACCCAGCAGAACTAGAACTCATTGTCTCCTGGTTTCTAACCTGATGCAACAAACTGACTCTAAGTTTGACCCCATAATTAGTTGCCTTGAAGTATCATATAATGAGAAACAGAAAATTCCCTAAACATATAAAATAGTCCTTGTTCAATACGCAAAGTATATCCACATTTCAAGAGATGCTTCATATACAGTTGAAAAATCTAGCCCTGATTATGCCAAAAAACATCTTGCTTATACAGGTTAAATATTTGTGAAATACTGCTTGTTTTATATGGGATGTATTCTGATATCTGGTATTTTATCATTAAAAATATTTGCTTTTACCAAAGGTTTCAGATCAGGTTCCATTGTTAATTTCTTCTTCCTCCTCCTCCTCCTCCTCCTCCTCCTCCT
>JANHZT010008737.1:33370-56105 GCA_032468215.1 Stegonotus admiraltiensis | reverse complement strand
GTTAAGCAGTAGCCTTCATACTTCTGTATATTTTATACAAAGTCAGCTTATTGCCCCCACAAACCGGGTCCTCATTTACCCACCTTAGAAAGGATAGAAGGCTGAGTCAACCTTGAGCCTGGTGAGAATTGAACTCGCAGTATTTGCAGGCAGCTGAAACTTAAATACTGCTTTAGCAGGAGGCATTAATCTCCTATGCCACTCAGGCTCCTAGTTGCATTTGTGCAAACCTTCTAAGCCCTTCCATTTTTAAAAGACTGTTTAAATTAAAATTTGTAGTAGAAAAAGTGATAGAAAATTATTTAATCTGAATTAATTTATATAGCCAGTGCAAAATAACAAATTAGCTAAGCAGGAATATTTTACTGAATATCCTTCAGTAAAAAAATCTGAATAATAAAAAGATAAGAGTAAATGGATCTCCAGTCCAATGAAATCTGTATGTCTGTCTATCCTTGTCATTGTATTTGTACTATTCTTCCAAGGTTGCTTGTATAAGATCACAATTCTATTTAGCACAAATATGTGGATATAGAATCAGTAATTGCACTTAAGGTCTCTCCATTGTTCTCAGATTTCTGTATCATAGTATTCAAGTTGCTACTTTATTATCACTTGTACACTTCAGTGAACCAGTTTTCACTGAGGAATCTATTTTTACGAACTAGCTGACTGGTAGTAAATGTGGAGAAGCAGAGACTTAGATGACAAGCATATTATGGCCAGCTGACTGGCAATGAATGGATGGAGGAGATCACCTGACGGACCACAGTTTGAGACTCACTGATAAAGAGAGAATGTGTGGCATTCATAAGGATAAGGTATAAACAACAATACTATCTCATACATATTTACCACGATGTAACAAAGCATGAAATGTTTTGAGAGCAAAGATAATCAGACTGATCATATTTAAGTAGCATTTAGCAGATAACTTGGAAAGTCAAACATTCACCCAAACAATAGTTTAACAGCAATAAGGTGGCCTTCACACATTCTTATATTTATTTACATGTACTTATATTTATTCATGTACTCATTGATTTATAGAGGAGTTACGCTGGATTCAAACAACTGTAGATCTACCAGAATGAGCTGCCCTAAATGCATTTTGTTTAATTGGTTAAACAGCCTTTGATTCTTATTATGTTATGCAAAAATAAGTCTCATTAATTTCAACATGCTGTTTAAAATGTCAGTTAATATGCTACAGTGATCGAAAATATTCACCCTAATATTCCAAGTATCTTAAAACAGAATACATGCATGCATTCTTCTTAATTTTAGGCTAGACCAAAAAAGGCGAGAGGCTTTGATAAACTAGTGAATTTGAGATTGAATGGGAATTTAAACTTGGAACTCTCTAGCTAAAATCTGGCAATTCTGACATTTACGTATTCATTTTTATATATTAGCCTTATATGCTGCTCTAATTGCTGATGACTCTGAGTGGCATATAAGCTATATCTGTGTATATAGATGTACATACCTGACATCCATAAATGAAGTTTAAAAACAGAACAAGATTACAGTAATAATAACCAGATAATGCAGTTAGTTGGTGTAATGGTTAAGGAAGACTAAAATTCTGGTTCTCTCCTAGGTACAGAAGCTCCTTCTCTCAGCCCTAGATTAGAAAGTCAAAAAGCATTTATTTATGAAGATGCACAACATCAGCATTTTGTCATCTTCATCATCATCGGTGTCAGTCAATTACATTTTAAAAAACTCCAGCGCTAAAGGGAACAGCATTAAAACATCTAAAAATAAGGAACCATTCAGATTTCCAGAGTAATGGTGCGACTTCCTATCATCCATCTTTTATTAGCCACTAAAAAAGCAAAGACACCCTTGAGAAATTCATGTAATTTCTTGGTATCAAAGTGTAAATGGTTTGCCATTGCTTTCTTCCATCTAGATGGCTAATATTCTCTTTCCCTGAACATGGTTAGATAAGTTTTAATTATTTCAAAAGAATCTGCCTCCCAGGAAATCTGTAAAGCCTGGTTTCCTGATTTTAAGTATACCAACACATTTCAAAAGAAAGTCAGTCTGTGTGTACATTAAAACTCTTTGGGAAACGGAGATACATCTATAAGACACAACAGTCCTGTAGTTAGGATGCAGTATTGCAGGCTAACTCTGCCCACTGCCAGGAGTTCAATCCTGACCAGTTCAAGGCTGACTCAGCCTTCCATCCTTCTGAGGTTGTAAAATGAGGACCCAAATTGCTGGGGCAATATGTTGACTCTGTAAACTGCTTAGAGAGAGCTGTAAAGCTCTGTGAAGCGGCATATAAGTCTAAGTGATATTGCTACTGCTATGAGCATCAGTGGAATAAATATCCTAAATCAGATGTAGGACTAAGCACCCAGGCCATATACCTAGAATGCCTTGATATCTCATAAAGTTTCAAGACAGACATATGAGAACAAATGTATAAATAAATATATGTGCATTCAGTAAACTTTCAGCTGTGGCAAGTAATATGTTTGGAACAAATCTCAAATGTTTACTGTAGAGTGATTTAGCAGATTCTCCACAGAAAATAACAACATCTATATAATTCTTCAAAATGTAATGCTTTTATCCTGCATAATGAGGGAAGTAAATCTACCAGCATGTAGGTCACAAATATAATTAGATTTTGAATGGGAACATTGAGAAAATTTGTGAAGGTGGTTAAATGGATCAAATTTACTTGCTAGGTAATAAAGATATGAGATGAATTCAGACTCACAATTCATTCTTATATATGCTTGCTCAAAGGTAAGTCTATCTGAGTGCAGTGGATTTTTCTCCCAGATAAATGGATGTAAAATTGCAGCTCACAATAGTTGATGTGTTCCTAAAAATAAATGAGACAATTGGTTATATATAAATTCTGATGATTTCAATGGGAACATAGTCTGACTAATTTACTTGGATCTAAACTACACCTGTTAGGATCATTTCATATGGTAAACCCTCTTGAATGCAATAATTATAGGTTATAAACTACATTCCTTTCAGGATGACTGTCCCTTTAAAGAATTATCCTTTAAAGAATGAAACCCATATATAGACCCTATTCTGATCTGAGAGAGGGGAATTACAAATGCCACATTGACTTAAACACATTTAAAAATCCATTGTTAACAATATGCTCATAACTCTACATTGGATCACTGCCAATATATTTATAATTCTCAAATGACATATATATAAGGACAATGCTATGCCCTATATTTCCCAAATAATTAAAAAGAATTTCTACATTATTAAGTCCTCTGTGTATCTGAACAATATATACAGATATAGACTTGATTCAACTTCCAAAGCAGTTACAAATAATATTTTACTGGCTCTGCTAGGAGTCAAGCTAGATGTACAGTCTGTTAAAATGTTGCCTTTTGGCCAAGCAGCTATAGGCCTAATTTACCATGTAATCACTCTAATTTTATGCCAGTTAGATTCTATAGAGATCCATGAAGTCAGCCTATTGTAAAACAGGAATTACACAATGAAGCCACTGGATTCATGTGTCGGTTATATTATCTGGAGCTGGCTATTAACAGGGTACAATCATACAATTTCCTCTGTCAAGGGAGGGCTCACACTTCTCTAGCGGCTGCCAAAACAGGAGGGAAAACCCTGGCAGCTAATTGGCAATTATTCAAGTAGATAAATGCTTTCATACTAGTGAGTTCCTAGAGAAGAAGAAATAAATCCACTTGTGAATAGTAGTTGCTTTGGAAGAAGAATTTCTAAATCTCTAATATAAATTGGGCTAGGATTATGCTCTTTTTCTGCATAAAGGAGCAAGTCATTAGATTTAGTTTCACATGATCAGATAAGATTTAAAAACAGTTTATGACATTTCCAGCGTGTATTTTGAGACAGCTGACAGATAATATAATCCATTCCCTAGTCAGAAGGCACTAGGTTTTAAGGATCAAGGAACAGTCTTCAGAGATTAGTGTTCTGCCACAGCCTTTAGTTTCAATGGTCTGAATCTCCACTCATGCAATTCCAAGTAGTTGTGGTCACATATATGTAGTACCTACATATAAATCAGTGTGTGTAGTATAGATTTAAAAAGCAGCACTAGGAATTTTAGTCCACAGTTCTACCCCAATAGAACCAAAGTTCTGTCTCCCTCTGCCCATGATTCTTGGGCTGTTTTCTGAGGCACAAAGTGAATGTTCTCTGTTGACAAGAGGACTAATAATTATGTCACTGTTTCTCTTTGACTTCCAAGAAAGGCTATGTAGAGATTTCTCTGGCAAAATAGTGCTCTCTTCTTGGGTGTGGATTAAATGCAGGTCTTGGAATTGAAGAGAATTTACATAAGTGCTGTTTGTCAAAGCAACAGCTATTCCTTACATTATCAGCCAAACATTTAAATCTTAATGACGGGCACTGTTGCCTAAAAGATGGCGATTTTCCTGCTGAGAGACTGCATTAGATTCAAGGGACACAGCTCATTTCCATTCACTCAGCAGTCTCTCTAGCAATGACATGCAGTGCTTGAAACTGTTTATTTCCAAATTCAGGCCTCCTCTGCATCAGTCATCAGCTTCAATTACCAGTTTTCCCGGAGCCGAGCCATCAGGCAGCCTGACATCAGGGTCCAACCTAATTCCCACCTTCTCCAAAGTCAAGAGCATAATGTGCAGATGAAAAGGTGGGAAATAGCCTGGACTTCATTAGCATGCAGAGGCTGCTTGTTCATTTGCTTGCTGCGAATGAAAGTTCTGACACTCAGGCGCTTTTCTGCAATATGAGAAAAAGGCCTCTTCAGAGTATATGATGTCCTTACTGGCAAGGAAAGGTCATCAAACAGGCAGACACTGACCTTGCTCCCTGCTCTTCATGACTAGTTTATTGATTCCAGGAACACCTCATTACATGCTGGATCAACATATTATTGCTATGTTCAGTGACTGAATTGTTTACAAGTGTCTTTATTGCTGGCAAAAGCCATCCAGAGGATGCACGACTGCACTCATTTGGATGTGACCTGCCAATTATGTGTTATCCGATATGTTGCTGGGTGTCTTGATCCTTGACCGGGGCTGCTGCCCTGCATCAGTGCAGTCCCATTTACTACTTCTTTCTAACCGCTCTTTGGGAAAGTATCCATTAGCCTGTCAGTGTGTAAATTTGTTTTCTTACCTTCGCTACAGGAAATCGGGAGCATTATTGTGCTGTCATTTGCTATGCATGAGGTTCATAATCAGTTGGGGGAAGGAATGTTTTTATTGTGTCTCATGATAACCTACACAATTTGTAGTCAGGCTGCATTGCAAGAGAGTAATGGGACTTGTTACAGAGCCACACATAGGCCTGATGAGAGAGACCTGTCATATTTTATTTTATTCAGGCACGGCTCCCGAAAAGCCGTGCAAGGCCACTGATTTATTAGCAAGAGAGAAAGCAGAGAAACAATCCACCACCCCCACCTCCACAAGCTGCTGATTGCCTGGCTCTAAAGTCCAATAACTTACCACACAGAAAATGGCTTTTACCCTTCTGTGTCTGTGGGTTTTTTTCTCTTGTGGCTTGCATTATTATAAAATAAATATGTGTCTGATTTTAAGTACATCAGAAAAGTTGTGCCGGGCAGACCAAACCAAACACCCCCTCTGGCCCAGCATACTGTCCCACCTGCAAGCCTAGGCGGGGTGTGTGCGCGTCCCCAAGTGGGGCCAAAGCACAATAGCACTTTGTGCTTTAGGTTGCCCAGCAACTACTTACAGACAGGTGCACTCCCTCTGATTCATAGCCATTATGGCATGGTAACATTGGGCGCAGCCTGCTCCCATTTCCACTCTTATTGTCACTGCTGAATTAAAGGAGGTGTGCTATTGCGCAACCATTCCTTTGCATGGAATAATGGGTAAAAACAGCTCATCGTTTCCAGGTATGGAGCTTGCAAATCATGTATGCTTCAAATATCTCAAAGATACCACTTAGGAAGAATATGTCCTGTTACATTTCAGATAGAAGCCATGTGTAAATCTAAAGCCTAAGGAGAAGAGCAAAAGGGGAAATATTTAATCACATGGCTGAATTTATGGTATGCATGTAGGGAAAACACAACTTCCAAGTCAGTTGCAAGTAGGCAGGGTTTGTTTCTATTAGGAGGTATGATAACACGATTAGGTAGCCTTTATAGATTTTCCTTTGATTCAAACACATGCATTTGGAAATGTATCAAAAAATTGGGGTGGCATGCTATGTTTTGAAAAGGGAAATTCTCAGCTATGAATTTGTCAGTCCATTCTTCTCAGTCTGAAGTAAGCAAACCGTGCTTCCAGTTCGTCTTTCACTGATGTTCTAAAGAATACTATACAGAGATACTATGAGTGCAGCAGTGTGAATATTTGAATGAAGCTGTATCATTGCCCATAATGAAACACAGCAGGGTATAATGTTTAAGGTGTTGGTCTAAGGAAGATCCAGGTTCAAGGCCATTCTCAACTATGGCATTCCCTGAAGGCATACCCACACTGCACCCACTCCTGACAGAGATGTTTTTGCAGAAACTGGCTCTCTGTTCATGCAAACTGCATGGTATCTCAAAACCCCATGGGACAGTTCTCTGTTCTAATTGCCTCCTGCCTTTCCAAGGAACTGCCTATCATGGTTCTTCTTGTGTGTTGTCTTACTGGTCAAAATCTCTCATGTGTATGTAAATTTATCACAAAAATGCTGAGTGGTGAACTTTAAAAACAAAACAAAACCCCAAGGGGGGAGGGGAACACTAATTAAAAATTTTCTAACAGCTTCAAACTAAAGACATTCTGGATACAAGATAAGTATTATCACCATTAGGCTAATAAGGGAGATATAATGTTATAGCAACTTTATCAGGTATTATTCTAGAAAAGAAGGGAAAATGTGGTGGGAGACATTCCTGACTCTGTGAAATTGCCAGTCAAAAGGTAGGAGAGGCACTTGTAAAACTTGTTGTATATGTTCATGTATAAGCTGAGGATTTTAGCTGCCAAAATGCCCCTAAAATTAGGTTTGGCTGATCTGTGGATGGGTTTAGCTGCAGGTATATATATAGTAATATTTTTGAAGTGCCTACATTTCTCATATACTGTATATTACCAGATATGCCCACACCTGGATAAGCAGGCCCTCAAACTGATAATCAAAGCATCATGAGAAATGTGAGTCAGTTTATTTGCAAGAGGCACATTTTTTAGGATAGCTTTGTTAAAAGCTTGTGAGTTGGCTCTCCCTCGTTGGGCGTATATGTGAGTATATTTGCTATCCATTGTAGATCTGTGAGAATCTTGTTTTCTTGGTTGTGAGCTGTTGTAAATGACAGACATTCATACTGTATTGACTCTTTTTCTTCTATGAATAATTGAACACACATAGTTATGTTAAAGAGACCTTAGGGCTAATGTAGCAAACCAAATAGAAAAAAGGGCAACTTCTTAGATTAGTCACACAACTAGGTGTTTTGAATAGTCTTCCAAAACCACTACAGAAGATCTTTTGATAAAAGAAACTGATTTGATAAAATGTGCCTCGATATAACCAGTTAGCCATTTCCAAGTTAATTTTTCTGTTGGGAAGCAAGCCCAATGAAAGAGAATGCTCCAGCCTTGATCTCAGGGGGTGGGGGTGGGAGGTACATTTTTCAATGTATAATCTTGCCAGAGGGAAGTTGAAAACAGTTTATCACTTCATTTAATCAGGTTCCATGCCCCAGCTGAATAAATGCTGAGAAGATCAGTTTGCATGGCATTGAAAATGATGATTGATTTGAAGAACTGCAGATTGTTAATTCCTTTGAGGCTCTCTGGATCTAATGTTTTGGACTTTTATAGCATTTGATGATCCAAAAGATTTTGGGAGGGGAGTGTCAATAGGCTCAATTGAATATTAATTAGCTGCACCAGGAACCTTGTGCTCCAAAGCAAAGCCACTGAGGTCATGACAGAAAATCTAATTATGGAAGAAAATGGTGTTATAAGGATAGAGTTCTTTTATGAACTGTGTAGCTTTAGTTAATGATTGCATTTCTTCAGGGGAATCTCAAAATTGAATCAGATGCTAAAGGAGCTATAATTATGTTATCTATAGTTATGTTATCAGCAGCTGGAGCCTGAGGGGAGGGTATAATGATAAACCAGTATTTTCAACCTGCAAAATTCAGTCATTCAAAGAAACCTTTCTGAAGAGTTGGCTTAAGCTGTTTTAGCCTACTAAAAAAGAATATTGTCAGCCAGTTCCTTCTCTTCTGAAGGCCAAACTAAGCACTGATGTATTGTTTTCTGAATGTCATATTACATTTTACTAAACAATGAAAGACAAGCGCAGTGCAAGATTCAGAATAGGATTGTAGAGTTAAAGAAAGAAGTTTGGTCATTTCTTCCAAATTATTATATCTAAAGCTGTTGCCCTTAGACAATAATGATTCCAGAAGTAAATTTTAGCAGAAAAATAGGATAGAGTTAAATAACAAGAAGAAAATGTGAAAGAAAGTCTGAAAATGGAATGGATTTTGCCTATGGTTCCAGATGCTAGGAATAGAATTCATTACAGATTGAAGGAGCCACAAGTGTTATCAGAGTAAATGATTGTTTTGATTATATCATTCTTATGTATCTTATGGATTCCAAGTTCAAGATCTTTTGGACAGTTCAGAGGCTTTATATAAATTAATCATATGAAGAGATAGCACACTAGCGCAAAATATTTCTGTTCCTTAGAAAAAGCCTGCTGAATTCTCTGATCTTTTGTTTATAAGAGGCAGCTGACATATATGAAAAGCAGGAAAAGTCTGGAGGAAATCAGATATCAGAGAATGCAAGTGGTCAAAGAAAGTGTCCCAGACCCAGCAGATATGACATGAGAAATGTCATTAGGATTTCCCAAGACTTAAAAAGGAATACATGTAGCCTCTATGGGTTCAACCATCAGAATCTTTCTGAAAGTTGCTTTCAAATTTTTATTATTAATGAAAAGTAAAAAATATTTACTTCTTTACTAAGTTGATTGAAAAGTTCTTGAGTGGTATGCTGGGAGCAGCATTCAAAAATGTTGATTACTACTAATGGTATTATTCTCCAAGTAGATATAGTTGTTTTTAATTGCAAGCTGCTAAGAGATGGTTGAGTTGGTAAGTAAATAAATAAAAAAATGCATGTTGAACTGCCTTTATTTTTTTCTGAATGAGAGCAACAATTAGACCCACTATTTATCCTGCCTTTCTTATTTCTTATAAATAACTCAAGGCAGCAAACATACCTAACACTCCTCCTGCTTCCTATTTTCTCCACAACTACCCTGTGAGGTAGGTGGGGCTGAGAGAGAGAGTGACTCTCTGGGTCACCCAAGGTCACCTAGCCAGCTTTCATGCTTACGATGGGACTAGAATTCAGTTTCCTGATTTTTAGCCTGGTGCCTTAACCACTAATTCAAACTATGCCACTTATACCCACATAAACTGTCAACTATAGTGATGAGCAAGGCAAATGATCCACTGAAAGGAATTCACTTCAACACAATTTATGATCCCAATGTGCATCAAGTGCAACAATAAGCTTTTTAGGCTATTGGGTGAATGTGTTTTTATGCACAATCTTGCATTGTGGACATTTTTTTGCCATTGTCTGCTTGCAAAACTCAACAAACAAAACAAGATTGATTTTCATTTGAAAATAGAAACTAGAATCTCCATGGCATATCAACCGTACTTGTAATGCACCTGCAAAGGGCCCACTTTTGTATTTAACGATCTGTGCCAAGCTTAACAAAAAAAGCAAGATAATTTCTGCAATGCTAAACATGATAGCAGTGTTCCATATAATGCAACTGTGTCTTTTTGCCTCACTCAACCTGCCTGAAAAAGAGATCACAAGATAAAAGAGAACAATAACAATATTATATAGGAGACAGCAAACATCTCAAACTTACTTGAAACTTACCTAAGAGGTAGCAGTTGCTTTCTTCTATCCACAATTATTATCAGTTAACATGCGTTTTAACTAATTTTCCATCACACCCAGACCATCCAATCTGCTCCAGCCAATGCTGGCCATGAATAGGACTTCTCCCTGTTGTTCCATCATGTTGCAGTCTTAGAAGGATGGATGTCAAACTCGCAAGACATGTTGTCGTCACGTGACGTACCAGAACTTTTTTCCCCTTCACTAAACCCGGGGTGGGTGTGGCCAGCACTTGACGCATCTGGCCCATGGGCCGCAAGTTTGACACCCGTGTCTTAGAACATTGTTTCAAGGATTGTTTTGAGGTTTTGCATCAGCCAAAATGTGATACTTTATTCTGAAAGAGTGACATTAAAAATGGCCATTTGCAGTTCAGGCTACTTGAAGCTCAGAATGTTTTCCTTGCCCCCTATAACATTCAAATATGTAATATAATTACTATAGTCTGAAATGGTACAGCTAACAAGCTTGACATCTGTTTCATGATTGTGTGTGTTAGTTTTAAAAACGTGTTTGTTCATCTTATATAATTCTTTAACAAATCCAAATGTTAAAAGGGGCCCAAAGTGGGTTTTCTAGCATATAAAGTATTCAGTGGATAACCCAAAATCAATGTGAATGCATGTGTGTGCTTAAAATAACAAGTAAATCAGAAAAAAATGCTTACCATAAATAATAAAAAGTATTTATTGTTAAGTTTGTTAGATGACAGAATAATAAATCTGGATAAAGGGATACTTGCTCTCTACAAAAGAAATCATAACATTTCTAAGCATCGCAACATGAAAATATAGGGTGATAGTAATTTTCAGAAGCCAGTATTCTTGTACTTAACATTCATTGTTTGCATCTAACAAAATATTTTTAAAAACCCAACAAAAGTGATATTACAAAACTCAATGTGGTTGGATAAGAAAAAAAATATGGGAGAATACCAATTCTAGTGGATATATCTGGACACTGATAAGAAAAACTGAAAAGGGAAACCGATAATCTATGAATCTCAATGCTGAAAATCCATAAAGCTCCTCCAATTTGTTCTCTCCATAGAAAAGAAAAGCAGAATGCTAGAGATCAAAACAAATATCTGTTTGTTTTGCCTGACTTTAGTATAAGGAGGAATCTTAAATACATACCCCATCCAAAATGTCCTTGAATTAAAAATAAAGGAAGGGGGTAATTCCAAGTAAAATACAGTGAAGGAAAAATGGACTGCAGTAATTTAAACAGAATTATCTGTTCTTCAGGAAGTTCAGATACATTGTAATGTCTCAGGAAAATAATGTACATAGACTTAAAATGCTATACAATATAATGTTGAGAAGGAGGAGAAAGAATAAAAGCTGCAAAGAAGCGTATCAATATGGAATGTCTCCATTCATAATATCAATTATAATTGATATTGAATATAATTGTTAGCTAACTTCCTTATACTTTGTTCATGGAATAACTATATGAGGCCTGTTTTATATTTATGGTCCCTTTTAGATTACTTAAGGATTAATAGTTAGAGAATGCATTTTCTACCAATAAACGTTTCAGTCTCTTGCTTCTAAGTTTTTGGAGCCTGGTTGACTTCAGTTGGGTATATTTTGTTATGTTATAAAATTGTTATATATACATACTGTAGACTAAAATGGTTTGCAGGGATTCTCTTCCCCCGGAAAACATTGGGAATTGCAATTCTGTGAGAAGTAGAAATCTCTAAATTGTGTACTATAGTTCCCCATTACTCACAAAGATGAATAATTACCCATCTAGTTTATATTTATAACATGAATACAGGCCTTACAATCCAATCCTGATAGAAGTAAATCTTCCTATTTCTAAAAAAATACCAAGTTTCAGATTGCATAGGAGATTTTCCAAACCATTCCCCTCTTCTTACTCACATTGATGGTACTACTGCATGCCTGCCACATCTACCCAATTTATTTTCCAAAGCTTGGTGGCCTTGAGAAAAATTCAGATTTCCAGAAACAGTAATTACCAACTGAATAACAGAACAGTGCTAATATATGCCTTTTGAGCCGAGCTCAGATGACATTAACCTCCAGAATATCTTTGGAAACCTTGAGGTCTGAATAAATAATACAAATATTCAGGTAGTACAGAAGAGAATCCTGGAAGCTGTCAAAGGCAAATGATAGAAAAAGGTGCATATTTTCTCCAAACAAGCTATTGCTAAGGGAAACCCTTGGTGCATATAACAGAATATAGAGAAGATTTAATCAGGAGTACCTCCTTTCTTTGTGGGACCAGTAAGCTGGCAAGTAAGGAGCTAGAGAGATCAGCGCACAGTACAGTATAGGGTGGGTTGGCACAAGAAGATATCAAGACTTGATTCTGAATTTAGAGATAAAAGTGGAAGATCTGAAAGGGACAAATGTAAATTCTGGATTTGGAAAAAGACTTTAACAAACCTATTAAAATAAAACAAACGTGTTTCTCCTTTCTGATATTTCACCTAGAACAGAAGAGGAGTAAAATATTATTAGTTTGTAGTCTTCAGATAACAGTAAGGAATTAATATAACAGGCATAATTCAGTACTTTTAAATTCTATCAATTTTAGTGGGGTAAACATCAACACTTAACATATTTTATTTTATTTAAATTAAAAGGATCAAATATGTCTCAGTGTGGCTACACCAAATCTTCAACTAATATGTTAAGTTTTGAAACCAGTATCTTACAGGACTGTATAGAATTTCAGTCATGGGATTATTAGATAATTGGATAACTTTATTGAGATTGTAGAAGAGTGTAGAATTTCAAATTGTCAGTATCTTCATTTATTGAAATCTTGGATTATGGCATATGTCAACATGTCAATAAAATATGTCAACAAAAGCAAGCATCATTAAAATCATTTGTAAAGTAATCGGAAAGGCATAGAAACTGCATATTTTTAAAGGTTTCAAAAAAAAATCTATAGAAGTGATGTAAGATGAAAATAATTGTCTCATTGACACATTGGTCTCAGATACTTAAATGAATCTTTTATGATTGCCTGGTATAGATCAGCACTGGGCAAATAATGTTTGTATCCAGAATAAAACCTTGGTTGATAGAATGGCTACAGATTCCAGAACACTAATAGGAAAATAGGAAATAGTCCTTTTAAATATTGAATTTAAATATCTTGATGGGATGGCAAAAGATTTTTTCTTATTCAAGTTAAGTGCTCTGATTTAACCATATTAAATGTTTCATTATACTTCTGTTACTTCTAGTACTTTGCAACTCTATTCACTGGGGAAAATGTGGCAAAATAATATTTTGGTTTTTCAAAATAGTTTTTGTTTATAAAGGAAGGTTGGTTTTGATATAATAATTGATTTTCTGGAAATTTAATTCTTAGGATGGTAGGCTTAACCATAAAATCCCAGGATGAGAAGAAAAAAGAGAAAGAATGAAAGAGAAAGAAAGAAAGAGAGAGAAAGAGAGAAAGAGAAAGAGAGAAAGAGAAAGAGAGAAAGGACAAGCTCTGTATTGCAAACTAACAAAATACTTAAAGATTGCAACCCCATTGCAGACATGTTAAATTAGCTAAGGAATCACATCTTATGCTCACACAAAGGTTCTGAATTGTACTGAATTACTGTATTTAAGAACTATTTTTCCCTGGGCTTGTGTTGGATCTCATTTGCCACAGGGTATTATCTGCTTTCTATCCCAAATATCTTATTTAAAGCTAAGAGCACTAACTTTGGTGTTCAAAGAAGTCTCATGATTCTCAAATGGCCATAGTAAATAAATAGAGAAGAGAGATGGAGGACGTCTTCCAGAATTCAAGTAAACACTTCTATCTTTTCCTTTCTTTCATTCTCTTTCTTGTGATACTAGCCAAGCT
This sequence comes from Stegonotus admiraltiensis, assembly GCA_032468215.1. Lineage (NCBI taxonomy): Eukaryota > Metazoa > Chordata > Lepidosauria > Squamata > Colubridae > Stegonotus > Stegonotus admiraltiensis. The sequence continues at coordinate 42,294 of JANHZT010008737.1, read as the reverse complement.
CTAATAAGCTAGGTTTCTCTCATTCAGCCACATGCCTGAAAATATTATCTTTTAAAAAGAGATTTGAGAAGTGGTTTGTTATTAAGCCATTGAAGAATGTTTGCCAGTATTTAAGGATCAACACTAGTCTGCTCCCAATAAAGTGCAAGGACATCCAGTTATTTACTTCTCATTCAAGACCACTCTTTGGTTTTCAGCATTTTCAAGAGTCCTTCTGGTCAATAACATATTTAAGAGGGAGAAGAATTTGTACCTCTGCGTTAACTACAAATTAAACAAAATATTAAAGGCAAACTAAACAATTGATCCAACTAAACACTTTCAGCTTTGTAATTTCATTAGAAGAGTTAAGCACATCCTTCACTTCAGATAAATGAATAATATAACTGGACTGTTCTCAATTTGCTCTGAATACATAGTTAATATAAACAGAATCCTTATTGTTGGGGAAAATCTACAGGGGTAGAATGATTGTTTCACAAAAGGGCAAATTGTTTTGAAGCACTGTATGAGATTAATAATTTACTGTGGCTGACATTTTAAAGTTAAAACGTTGGATGCAACATCACCTCAGGATCCGTGGAAAGTGGGTGCTAGTCCACAAAAATCCTAATTCTGTTCATTTTTTAAAGGTTGCTATTCTAAATTATTTATGTGGTAAATTATCACTAAAATACACCATCTAATTACGCCTTTGGATTATTCCTAGATTAATGTGTGAAGCACTGTTTGAGATTAACACTAATTTACATCAAAGTCCAATCTATAATTTTAATGTCACCACAGGATATTGTATTCATCAAATAATAAGTCCATATCAGAAACCCGACAGAAATTTATCTCATTTTAACTAAGGAAAGTCTGAAAAAAGTGAGGAAATGGAACCAAGATATGGATTTATTAGTTGGGCTATAAAAATCCTGCTGACCCCCAGATGGCAGCTGATATAGACACGTCAGTCTCTTTGCTGCCATCTAGCATCAGTCTGATTTTTTGCACTCCATATACAGTCCAATTTAGGTCGATAGCTCTAAATTTTGCAAACGGCAAAAGCTTCACCTATGGCAGAGGCCGAGAGATTTTTCTTTCTTTTCTTTATGATCGTGTGGCAGAACGCATACATTCAGTCCTCTTTTGAAACTGATATTGGAAGTGATGGGTATTTCTTTCGGGATGTTTGTTGACTGGGCCTTCAAAGCAAAGGTGGCTTTTTACTAACTCAACTTGATAGTTCTTTGTGGCGTTTTAGTTAGTCCCACTAACTAACATTCGCCAAGTTAGTCGTCCATTCCCGCCCGCCGCTGGACGCCGCATCTTCTGCAAGGTCGTTTTCCAAAGATAGGGTCTGCCTGGGGACAACCGGGAGTCACCTCGCTCGGGTTCCTCCATCCAGCGACGCTTTAGCACTGCGCTGTTTCCTCCAGTCCGGCCCAGCCCCGGCGGGGAAGGAACCTGACTCGAGGGCCCATCCTGACGGGCTGGTGACTTTATGCCTTTCCGTCGGCCTTCCTGAGCTTCGGAGGAAAGGCGCGGCTGAAGGGAAACGGGAGACAGAGACGCCCGCCAGGCAAGCCGACCGACCCAGGCTACCAGCGGTCGCAGGCAAACCTTTGCGCGGGCGGCCCTGGCAAGCGAGTCGAGCCCTGAAGAGTCTCGGCTTGGCAGATAATTCAGAAACTATTTGTGTGAGCTATTTATCAAATTATTAACTGCACAGATGTTGTTTGGCTGAAGAGCAGCTGAACCTTCTCGCTGCCATCCGCGGAGACAAAGGTCTGGAGAAACAATTGAAGACGTGCGCGGAATATTCAATTAATTTACTGCTCTTAATTCTTATGCTAATCCTGACCTCTCCTAGAGCCTATCAATTACCCCGCATAGAGAGGAAGAAGAAAGACGGGAACAGTTTCTTCGCCTTCTTTTTAGAAAAGGAAAATATTTGCCATCAAGCCAGAAGCAAAGAGCAGGCTTGTTTTAATTGAAGCGCCGCGCCGCAGTTCCGCGGTTTAAAGCAGGAGCCTGGTTTGGCCGGCCGCGGCCGAAGAGGCGAAGGACGAGGAGAGGCCGGAGGCCGAGCCCTGCGAAGCTCTCCCTCGCCTCGCCTCGCCTTTCCAGGGACTACGGAGGGAGCATGACGGGCGTCTCAAAGATGGGTTGACTGTGGTGGGGGGTGGGGGGAGGAAATGCGCGCAGCTTCCACCTCACGCCCCCGAGCTGTCTCAACGGCCCGCACGGCAAGGTTGGGCCGGAGCCGGGGAAGGACCTTCCTCCTGAGCGACTTCAGGACGCGCGGCGAAGGAAAGGCCGCCGCCCCCGGCCCTCGGCAAGGCGGCTTCTCGCGGAACGGGCTCCGTCTGATTACATGGGATTTGTCTTTAATTTATAACGAATTTTACTTCGCTTTAAAGGACGGCGGAGGGGCACCTGCAGAAAAGCCTTTCATCTGCCCTTCGTTCCTTTCCGTGCCGCGCAACCGCGGGAACTGATGTTTATACAACTGGGGGCAGAGCAGCGAAAGTTTCAGTGTTTGCACAACCGCGGCGGCAGCTTCCACGCGGAGCGCTGACTGAGCCCAATCGTTCTGTTTGTTTTGGGCGCGAGGCTGCGGCTTCCTTGACTAACCAGGCTTAAACCAATTGCGACTTAGCACCGTGTGAGAACCCAGCCGCGCTCGCAAAGGATGTGGCGGTTTGTATTTGGCCTCCGAAACGTGGTCGATTATGACGTCATTCCNNNCAAGCAACCTGGGAAGACAAAAGCTTACATTTTGTTTCCACTGAGGAAAAAGGGGGGTGGGTGGGTGGGTGGAAGAGACAGATTATTTTGTGGAGGGGAGGATTGTTAGGACACCACGTCCATCCCCAGGGCTGTATTTAGAGGGCGTTGAGCTACAGACTTCTGCCTTTTTTTCCTTTCATCGCACCTTTTATTAAGAGGTAAATAAATAGGACCAAATAAATGCCATCCGTCTATTCCCTCCTCCCTCCCCGACGACCTTTGCGACACCTCGGCGGCGCGGTGCTGTCTCTCCAGCGCCTTTGCCGGGCTCCGATGTTGCGTTGCCTTTTCAGCTCAGCACAGTCGCCGCATCCCCCTCCACGACCGCTACAGCACAATATCAATTAATCATGCGACAGGCAAACAAGGAGATTTATTCCACTACAAATAGCCTCAAAGAGAGCTGCTGAATGGGGGTGATTAGCATGAGAAAAGCGGAGCAAAACTCCACAGTTCAACAGCTAAAGAGCAATTTGATGGGGCTGGGATGGGGAAATTACTTGATTAGCGTCTGTTGGAAAAGAATCAGGCTGAAAGAGCACCGAAGCCGTAAAGCGGGAACGATTTGGACTGGTGGATCGAAACCAGGCCAGCGAACAAGAATCGGACGCAAAGCCCTGCGAGCTTCTCGGGGCAGCGTTTAAATATTTTTCTTTTGTTGGTAGTACAGGGAAAGATCCAGGCTGATAACACTTTAAAATCCATTATTACTTTTACTACTTAGTAATATTTACGAGGCTACTAACGGAAATTTAAGCTTTGCGGGGGGAGGAAGACATACACCTGACTAGCAATTTAGCGCCCGTGCCTGTCTAGCCTCAACCTCTTGATTTTCCGTGGGATTTATTTTGACTTAAAGCAGCTGCACAGCGTTGCAGTTTCTGCTACACTCGGTGTTATTTCCACGCAAATAAATGTGCACAGTTGATTAAAAATATCGGACATGATCCTTTTATTTTACTTTATTTCAACAGGAGCATTTTAAATCCCCCTGTCGCTGACTGTCTCTCCCCCCACTCCTTTCCCTTTAACAGGACAGCCGTGATTAAGATTTTAGTCCTATTCATACTTACTTGGGAGAAAGCCCCATGGGGCATAAAGGAACTTTCCTTCTGAATAAACATAATGCCTTTCCTCACTGCTGGTTTAATGTGCTGCTCAACCTTCCCTGTTTTGTAAAAGGAGCCAGCAGGCATAAATTGAGTTGTCCAGATTGTGGCCTCCATCTTGCATTCACAGGATCTTTCAAAGCAAGTGCCTTGAATTCCTGGGTTAGGTGCCATTCTTTTCAACCCCATATTTGCTCAATCAAGGATTGGTATAGTAATGATCCAAGGGAAGAGGGCCTTATTACATCTTCTCTGCACCAAGATGCAACTCTGCACCAAGATGCAACTATGGGTCAGGAAAAAGGAGATAGTGAAGTGCTATGATTTTTTCACTACATATTGTTGCAATGGTTTTGGGGCTTGGGGTGGAAAAATAAACCCAGATTGTCTTTTGGTTCTGAGCTAGGACATGATAATGCCGAAGTGATCTGAGGTTATTGTAACTGCTTTGTCCTGGAAATCCAATGCTTAATAAATCAACATGGAATGAGTAGGAACACCGTTTTGCTGCTAGAATAGATGGTGTTGATCTTACTGTTCAATGAGGCAAAAGCATACGAGGTTATGGCTCAGGTTAAATTGGGAGTTTAAAAAAATCATAACTACCCTCCCTGATTTTATTCCATTCCCCACCCCCTGGAACTGGGTGGGGAATGTTCATCTTTAAGTTTCTTGTATAGGTATATAGCTTGTGCCAGATACTGTACTTATGCACTTGTGAAACAGGTATATAGGAGTGTTAAGGCATGAATCATAGACCATTGAAGTTCCCTATGATCAGACTTCATTTCTTCAAATATGGATGCACTCCAAATGCACTATTAAGAAGTGAAGACATAAGATCAGATTTAAAAGATAGACTGATTAATATTGCAGTTCTATTGAACAAAAATGAATAGAGTCCAACAAAATGAATGTATATAGTCCAATAAAAGTGTCACCTACTGAGACTATTATTGATCATTATTTCTAAGAAACTAAGAGTATTAGTGCCACAGAATTCATTAATTTTGATAATAATGATGATCCTACATGCCTTACGTTTACTGGATTCTTCCTGCCTTGATATTTTTTTCTTTCATAGGTCATGTCCTCATTAGTGAATTATAATCTTACAGCATCACCCAACCATTGCTATGGCGATATAAAATCTGTTCATTGTTATTATTTTGGCACAGTGGTGGTTGAATGACATTATAAGGCACAATGAATTGCTAGTGACATAATGGTCAGTGTATATGTAGATGTTCATTGATTTACACTACGCTATAGTACCAATATGTGCAACTTTATTTTCTATTATGCTCTGCAGTAAGATGCATTCATATCACAGGAAAGGAAATTGCCGCTTATAACCAACCCATTCTGGTTTACAAAAGATAAATTGTACTAATATTACAAATATGCAGGAAAGAGTTTACTTTAAATCCTGACCATGCAAAACTTGTTTCAAAGTCTAATTATATGGCAAAAGGCTTCAGTATTCAAGACAGTGGTCAGGGTTGTACCTTGCTTGGTCATTCAAGTGAGTCAATCATTCACGTTCTCAGACAACCTATTCACAGGGATGCCATAACCGGAAGTAGTGAATGCTATGTATGGGAAAGGTGGGTTATAAATCAGCTGAATAAATGGGTCTTATTAATTGCTAGAAACCTGCAGTCCTTTCTTTGACTGTTTTATTACATATAGTTGGAGTGGGACATTTCTGGGGAAACAGATGGAGCGGTAGATGGCTGAAATGAAATCCCAAATAAACATTATTGAAAGCAAATGTAAGAAAAGCAGTGGGCCTGAATGATCCGTGCTGAGTTGTTGCAATAGTAAGTGAGGAATGTATAATAAACTCTTACAGGTCAATTGAAGCCAATTTGCATATTTCGCTGGAGGACACGGTGCGCAGATGCTCTTGTTTATATAGCACATGGACGAATCCAGCCCTTCATTCCTTATTTGCAAGTGTGGCATCGCACAGGTTGATTTTGGTTCCCTACAGATCTGCTGTAAGTAAAGCAAGCCAGTTTATACTGCAGCTTGGCAGAAGCTGTCGGCTTCTTTTTCGGACACAGCTCGGTAACGAAATCGTGGCTGGAAATAATGAGGCAACGCCCAGCCTCAATAGTAGCGTCACAAGGAGCTGAATCGCTTTCCGGGTATTTTTAAATACACCCGCAGTCGCTTACACAAATTTCTCTCTCTCCCTCTCTGTGTTTGCCTTTAAAACCCGTGCCTGCCTTCAATGCTGCGTTTCAGTTAAACAGCCGGGTCTTTGGTAAAAGAAATGTTGGTGGAACAAACACTACATCAGTCAAACTGAAATGAAAATAACAGTAGCCTCCTTGGTTCGAGGTGGGGGAAAAAGGAGAGAGAATTGTCATTCATCTGTTTCTCCAGAATTAGAATAATTTGCTTCTTAGTTCTAAAGGTACTGATATCTCAGGGTGCCAAAAGAGATCTGGAAGGTGCCACTTAGAATCCCACCTCCCAATAAGTCACATAACGAAATTAAGAAATTCCCCTTTCTTTCAGGTTCACCCCACAATAGAGTAAATATTATAATATGGATTTCTCTTGCTTACATGATTTTCAGAAAAATAGTATACTGAACCAATTTTGAGCTGGAATGGAGGAGGTGAAAATGTTAGGAGATGTGGGATTTAGGAGACTCAAAGCCTTTAGAATCAACCCTAAATAGATTTAATTAAGAGTAAGCTCTCTTGAATGGACTGGCCCATTTAAGGAGTCTGGATGACTCTTCAAATATTAATTTTCCCTGCTTGCTCACAAATAGGATAGATTGTTGTAAGTTTATTGATCATACATTTATATCTGGATTCTAATCACAAGTTTCTGAGAGCATAGCACATTGCGGGAACCTGGTTTCTTTTCCATTCTCCCCCAGAACCACAATGAGAAAGTAAGTCCAATAGAAGGCCTGTATGCTATATGGGAGAATCCCCAGAACCTCCAGCAGTTTCTGGAGGACCCCTTTATATGATCTCTATGTTGGAATTTCTGATCTTATTTAAACAGTTTCTTAGATTCTTAATGTAAGTGTGAATAAAGAATGGTGTGTGCATATATGTGCATTCATGCACATGCAATGGAACTGAGGCATCTGTTCAAATCCTCACTCCTGATGTTATAGGGATGATGAGTTGTACTAAATCATAATGGGATTTATGTGGATTTGACCCTAGGAGTTGTGAAAGCCAAGCCAACTGTAGTTTATTCAACAAATCATGATCAACCAAACCACAAGAATGAGATTTGTGAAACAGATCGAAGATCAAAGGGGGCAAATCTTTCCTTGCTGTTCTGAGTTTATTCGAAGAATAGGGAAAAATGCATTCTGAGTCTGAGGGCACAGTGTTCCAAGTAACTTGCTTTTTAACCAATGCTCTCAGTAAACATCATTACTTTAATTAAAAATTGCACAGTGCAATCCTAAGTGCAGAAAAAAGACCTGCAGTTTCTTGTCATTGTGCAACTTTTTAGATTATGCAGAAAGTCACACTCTTGAACAGTGTATTCATGTTTATTTTTCTATGCAAAGAAGAAAAATGTGCTTAAAGTATCATTTTACATTTTAAATATCTCACATTTCCTTTTTTGTCCAAAAATACATTTAAAACATTTATTTAGACCTACATACCAGTCAAATAGTGGTAATAGTGGTGATGTCATGATGATGTCATGATGATGATAGCCATTAATATGAATTGTGTACAGCCTTCAGAAAAATATTCTAAGCACATGCCTACAGTTAGATGAGATCAACAGTGCTAAGATACAGCTGTTTAATTATATTTATTCTAATTGTGGATGGTTTTGGCAAAATGAATTCAAGTTCTTGTGTGGAGACAGAAAATAGCACTTTGTGTTGGTCCTGCTGCTTTTTAGGAAAGTTCTCCAGCAGGGGCCTAATTGATTGGAGTGGGAGCAGCATCAGAGCCCAATGACTTCCACTAATTGTAATGAGGCTCTGTGGGACAGCCCTGCAATGGATTAGGCCCACATATTTAAACACGTTTCTTTGATACTAAGCTGTAAGTGGCCAAAAATGTGAAGCCTGCATAGTAATGCATCTTTTAAATGAAACTGCCTGCGCCTGTGCATTTTGATCCCAATGGTTTCTGTAGCAACTTCAACACACTTACTGGATGGAAAATAAGATTCCATCTACTGCAAAAGATCATGTATGGAAACTATATAAATTATCACAAAATATAATACTTTACAAATTTAAAATAAATTCAATGTCATCTTTAAGACAGATCCTGGACAACTATGAAAGGAAGAGTTATAAGTCATATTCTACCTTGAGGATAAGTTGAGGATGGGAATATAAAAAAACAGAATACCTGGTTTATTCCTAAGAATGAGAAGACCATTTCAATGCCCTTGAGGGTTTAATACCGCAAGCCAAGCTACTGCCACACATTTCTTTCATTATCTATTTTGCTTAGGTTGTTGTACTGGGAATTCCGGGATTTTTTTTAAAGCAAAATTCAGTTTTTTAACAAATGAAATTTGTTTTCACTAGAATGACTGTTAATACTTTCACTTGCAAAACTATTTCAGGCTTGGAACAAACCTGGATTAATTTATCCTTGAATTCTGTAAGCTCCATAGTGATCACAATCCCTCTGCTTGGAAGCTGCTTCTCTGGTTTGTGGCTGATAAAGAAAAATGCTTCAAAATCCCAAAATGGGAAATGTGTTCATGTTATCCTGGCTGAGTTACAATGTCTTCCAAAGTGTGAAAAAGATGTTTTACTTAATTGAATCCAATATTTAATATTTATTTTTCATTTTTAGTGGAATGCAGGGAAAGAACTATTCTTACAATCTGATTCTAAACATTGATTTAGCAGCCATCCTACATATGTAAGTGAAACTGAATTCTAAATTCAGTGCAGCCCAAGAAAGTGTGTGTATAGCAGTAGCTAGAAATAAGGTTTCTGCAGCTTATCATAGAACCATTGTTGCAAAACAAAGGATAATGGATTTAGGTTATAGAAAGATACATTCTAAC
>JANHZT010008737.1:11091-33270 GCA_032468215.1 Stegonotus admiraltiensis | reverse complement strand
GCCTTTTCAGGGCGAGCTTTCGAGTCGAACCACGCTGACCGGCGATACCCGGGAGCACGTTTCCCTCCTGGATAAAAGGGGTCCCCGCGCATGTGCCTTCGAAGCGACGCTCCCGCGGGACCCCGGCTCGGCGCCCCGTCTCTCCGCTCCCCTACCCTCCCCCCGGTTGCGCAGAAGGCGCGCGCCCGCGCGCTCTCCTCCTTTCTTCTTGCTCTGAAACATTGCTTAAAACTTTAACAGGAGCCTCCCGCAATTTTATTCCGAGGGGTGGCTTTTCAGAAGCTGGCAATTTAAGACGGCTGGGTGTTATTTAGTGCAATATGAAATCAAATGATCCTATTTCTGAAATAACAGTGTATGTGAGGGGAAGTGAATACTCTGAAAGGGGTAATTGTCTCCTGATGCTATTTCCATTATCCCCAATCTTGGCCTTAAACGCCAGTCAGCAGAGGACTAAAAAAAGGGAGAGACAGAAAGAAGGAAGTCGCCGTGTGTGCATGTGTGTTGGTCGAATTAATAAAGCTAGAAAAAGAGACCCCGGTGACAGGCATTTTAGCAGGTTAAATGGATTCACGGACTTCTCTTCACAGTCTCGGTGATTTTTCTCACTGAAGAAACTGAAGTGTTCGGTACTCTAGGATTATTTCATTTAAAACGAAGATCCTTCCCCCATTCTTCGTTGAACACCTGTTCCTTTAGTTTACATTTGGAAGTTGTTATAAAAACGATTAAAAATAGTTATAAAAATAGCAACAATAAAAGGCTGACATTAAAATAAAGCTGAAGATATGTGAACGGTAGTATAAAGTTGATCTCAAGAGTTTTCCCGTCAGTTTGATTAAATTAAGTTAAACCGCAAAAGTGTTTTAAAGCTAAGGGCTGGAGAATTGAAAAAAGACTTTTCCCCTCAGTGCGGTTTCTTGTATTTTAACTGGAGTTTCCCACAATCTCTAAAAAGGGGTTGTTTCTCGGTTCCTGCAGCCTTTTCTGGCTGAAACACCCGGAGACTAAGTATTTGCTAAAAACAATTAAAAACAATTAAAAATAATTTGAACAGGAACTGTACAGATAGATTGACACAGATTTACAATTATTTCTACCACCTATTCATTTTTTTAAAATGTATTTTACAATTATTTACAATCAATCAAATTTGCGTGCAGTATTTCAATCAAATTGTACTGTGAAACGGGCTGTTTTAATGGTTTTCTCCTCCAGGCGGCATTAAGCATAGGAAACAGCGGACCGAGCCCTTGTAAATCGATGTGATTAGCGTGGAGCTGTCCACATTTTCAGGCATCTCCATTTATTTTGTAGCGAATAAATGGCTCTTGCAAAGGGCTTTCTCTGAGAAGCACAACCCTCTTTATTGGGGAAATGGCAGAATAAGGTTTTTGCTTTGTAAAAGTTAAGAATTTCCCACCACCCTATAGTGAGAGACAGATACACATCTTTCTTTTAAACTGTGGAATGCAAGCTGGTTTAGCGATTCCAGGACATTTTGGGAGACTGAGATTTTAATAAAGTCCCAGTGTGTGGGGATAGTTGCCTGCTCTGCTTATATGCACATATTATATTCACAATTTCTCTCTCTTTGCATGTCAATAGAATCTATGCAGCATTATTACTACCCACTTATTTGTAAATTGCCTGAAATTTTGTATACAGAACTCTTTTTCATACCTAACACTGATGGCCATTGATAATTTAAGAACCGCCCTTATGCATTTTTCATTTTTTGCCCATACTGTGTAAAAAAACTCCAAAAGCCTGTTGATAACCATATTGCAATGTTGACATTCTCTGCATTTCTATGTCCTTATAATATGATTTTACACTTATTAAAGTATAGTATCATTTTGGTCTAATTTATAGTAATATCCTTAAGACAACACTAAATAGTTACGCATATTCTCATAATAAATAATTTTCAAATCTTCATTAATCAGTGTAATATGTTGATGTGCAGAATCTTCTTACTGCAGCCCCATTAAAGTAAATGGAAGCTACTCCTGAGATGATCTCACTTCATTTCAGTGGGCTTTGTGTAGCCCTCCCCAACCCTGCACTATCCTTCTCTCCTTGGATAACACCATTAGCCAAGATTCAAGATGTTTCTTCACCTTTTTATACATAATATATTCTGGGGAGCTTTATGCTTCCTGATAAATTGCTGTGCATTTTTTCTTCAATCTCCTCCCTCTCTTCCTATACTCAATGGTAATTATGGTAATTTTAATTAATTGAAATGGACTTTACATATAAGTAAGCACATGCAAAACTGAGGCAGAAACACAAGAAAATAAGCATTCTATTTTACTGCATTATTTTTGGAGAGAAAAATAGCGATACATTATTTTATTATTTCAGCTCTTGTTTTTCTACATCTAATCCTAAATGCAGGACCTTTAATTAGAATCTCACTGATATCTTATCAGACTTATTTTCTAGTAGTACTGGCATGTTAAAACAAGAAAGAAGAAAGGAAAGGAGAAGGGAAGGGAAAGATAGAGGAGATCTATTATGTAGAAACCCTCAAAAAAGTGAGTGACATTTCTTAAGTGCTTCTCTTTTAAAGTCAGATCTACATCTCATTTTAAATGGAAGTGTTTTGTACAAAATGAAACTATGACTGTTATTTCCATCCCCACTCCCAAATCAAAATTCACAGCCCAGATTTACATGGATTTAACTCACACTGAAGAATTTGGGATTAAATTGTACCAAGTGCCCCTGAAATGCTGTTTCAATTGGGTTGCCCGATTCATTGTTCTTTATAGTGATCCAACAATGTGCATGGCCTTTCTTATAAAACTTCAGAGTGGGTGGTATTGCCATGTTTTAAAAAAGAAAAAGGAAGACAACCAAGAATGAAGTAAAATACATAAAAGATGTAAAATGCAAAGGAAACCTACCTGAATCCATTCATACCTGCATGAGTAAATGAACAACATCAGTACAAAGACTAATTTGGGGGAGGGGGATAAGAAAAACATATCTGCTATCCTGAACATTAACTTGATCATTCAATAGAATATTCATAAATGATTAAGTGATCATGTTTCACAATATAAATCATATAAAAAAAAATCATCCTCCTGCCCGCCCCTAGGTAATCACCATTTCAACAGGAAGGATTACAGAAGCTTGCATTTGCAGAGAACCAGGGTCTCTGGGTGTGAGGTGGATTTGACACTTCCCCATTTAGTATTCTTATCCTCTGGGATCTATTTCTCTGCTTTCAAAGATACTATGTCTTTTTCTGAATATTCTTTTTAAAACACCAGAAAACATAATCATTACTCTGAAGGCTGCCTTCAATGGCTAATGAGGAGGTGGGAAGATCAGGACTGGAAAACCTCATCAAGCTCTCTGACAAAATGTCAGCAAAAGATTGACCTGCCATCAATACCTCATTGGTGACCTCCTTGGGAATAGACCAAAGACCCTGAAGAGTGACCCCCAAGGAGTGACAACCAAGGAGTGGAGGGGAGGACAAAGGTCATGCCCCGCTCACCTTGGATAATTCCCTCTAGTGACATTTTGACAGCTTTACTCCTTTGCCAAACAATGCCAAAGAACGTGTACTTGCATTTGTGCCTAATCACCTTGTGTTAACGCTGCCTTTATTTATTTATTTATTTATTTATTTATTTATTTATTTATTTATTTGATTTATATGCCGCCCTTCTCCTTTCCATCCTTCCTTCTGTTTGCATTCTATATGGAGACAGGATCCTACTTTTTGTGGTATACTACATACTACAAAGCATCAGGTATGTCAGTGGACTGAAAACAAAGTAATATAGTTAAAGTGGTACTCATCCCCAGTCCTCCATGACATTTTGGATTCCTTCTTTTCCCTTCACTGACATACTGATTCACTTCTAAACTATTCCAATGCTCGTAAGGCTGGTACATGCTGCTTTCCTAGAGGCATCAGAAAAAACCCATACATAAAACATGGAGATCCCCAATTCATCTATAAAAATGGGGTCTGATCACTGGTAGCTTTCTCTTTTTTTAAAAAAAAACCTTCTGTAATACCTGGACAAAACCAGTCTCCTGATTTCCAGATTTCCAGATATTCGTTATCTCTTGTTGCATGTATTGACAGGAAATTTTGATCAAAGCACGTTTACCATCCAGAAAATCCAAGTCACCCAGTGTATCATCTTTGGTGAGTATCCATATAATGTTCTTTCCTTTCCCCCAACCTCACTCATAAATATTTCAGAATTTTCAAACCAAAAGGCATGCTTTTATTTCCCACAATCCCATCTGCTTATTAAGTCACACTTGGTATTATGGTATCAGATCTTCAATCACTCATATGTCTATTAAATGTGAATACAAAAAAAATGCAGTTTGCCATAAGCTATAACTGTTGTAACAATGAAGTTTGAGAATGTTATATAAAGTATTCTTATAAAAGACAGCTTCTCCTCTTTGAAAGAAAAATAATTTTTTTACCACTGATTATTTTCAGTTTTGTTGTTTCTAACTTTTTTGCCAGCAGGGGAGAATCCCCATACCTGCTCCCAATATATTGTAGATGTATATGTTTTAATTATAACTGTATTATTATATTCAGTATTTCTACAGTGTTTTTGTATATTTGACTTGCATTGTTCTAGTAATCTTTAAAGAAACATCAGTAACGATTATCCTATATCATGAATGAATATGTAAAGTGAATGGTGCAGGTGGAAAATTTCAGGATGAGTTACTTACTAGCTTTTTTGTAATTTTTTTAAACTACCAGACCTTCTATAATATTCATTAGAATATTGTTAGATTTGATTGTGTGATCAAGGAGAGCAGAAGGTTATAGAACAGGCTGTGTGAAAAATCCCTAATAGCAGCAACAATATCAAAAACCTGTTTTCACCAACAATACAAACATGTGTCTTGCATTTTGATTATTGCACTCTAAGTTTAAACGATATTTATCAAAAATGGTAGAGTAGGTAATTCATTGTTGGATATAACTCCCCCACAGGCACAAAATTTGCTCAATTTTTTTTGCCAAACATTTACTAAATCTTTTTAGCCATTTTCTCACTTGTTCTATCCAATCTAATTTTTCAAAATTGTATAATTAATGTGAATTTTGAAATGCACTTGTAAATGCTACATATTTAATTATCTTCATTTTTGCTCTTTCCCACTCTCTTAGAAACAGAATTAACTACAAAATTATGAATGCTTATACTTAATTTAAAAATGAACTATGTTAATTCATGATGGACCTAACTGATCTTTACTATTGGAAACTATTATTTCCTTAGTTTTCAATAATTTTGACAATGAAAGTCAACAAATTTACCATGTCATTTTAATTCAAACAAGTTTCTAAGGAGGCTTATAAAATATTTCAATAACTAAAGTAAAACAGTTGTTAAGAATAATTGCAGCCTAAGAACAGCTCACACAGCTTCCCAACATATTGTATGAAGGTCCCCTTCACCACATATCTATTTCCAAGACCAAAGCCACTTGAAATTTCCAGAGTTTAATGGCTTTCCAACAACCCAATAAGGTGGAAGTCACTCTGACTTTGAGAGGAATATTTTTTCCAGGGAAGGGAGCCATGGCCAAGAAGGTTTGTCCCCATGGTGCATGTAGATGACATTCCTTTAAAAAAGGACATAGAGACAGTGCACCTGTTTCAATCTTCCGGCGTAGGCAGAAGCCACTAGAAGAAGGTATTCCTTTAGCTTTCAAGATCCTAAGCTATGTAGGGCTTTAAATGTGATAACTTGCATCTTAAATTACACCAAAAAGGGTAATAACTGCAACTCTTATAGTAAAACTGGTACATGAAAAAACTTAAGATATTTCCATCATTACAGTGGAGCTTTTGGGTAATTTTTAAGGCCAGCTCCATGCAAAATTCATTGCAATATCCAGATAACAGGAAACTAGCTCAACATGAATGACAATGAGTCTTCCCAATTCAAGAAAGTCATAATTAGCACTTTAGATCCAAAAAGACCCTGTCCATAGCTGCCATTTCTCTTCAAGCAGCAGCTGTAAGTCCAAGATGCACAGGTTACAAGCCAGTTCTCCATGGAGTGATGGAACCCCATCCAAAGTCAAAGAAGGAATAACTCTGACATCCAAATTCCATTCCATCTCCCCCCCTCCTTTTTTTTTTTACAATCTTGGATTGAAATATAGAGGAAAACATACTTTCTTTGTTCTCTAAATTTTACAGATTAAAATGGCTGAACAGACTCTGAAACCTAAGATAGGAGGGTAGGGGAATATGCAGCTTCTAACTGGATATCTCTCAAAAAGCTTGATGAAATTATAATGATTATGTAAAAAATGTTATAGCATGAAACTGTGGATAAAAGTACACAAAAGGACTTTGATCCAGTTCCAGATCAAAGAGATATTCTCACAGCTGGAGAACTAACAAAGTGGATTTCGTCTGTTGTTCCAAAGTTTAAATCTGCATATTCCTTCAATATCAGGACTCTGACTAAAAGGGGAAGTGACAAATTCCTTTCTTTTACCAAAACTGAGGGAGACTGGATGGATACACTTAACTGGCAACTACTTCTGTTTGCACTTTGATTGGAAGATAGACTTATTCTGGAGACTGAATTTATTATATTTAATTAAACAACAATTGATAAAGAGATGATATTAAGAAACAAACATGGATATTTGACCCAAACTATTTATAACTTTTGGGATGACATGGGATAGATAAAGTGCCATGGTAAACTTTCTACAAATGGATTACAATAAGTTTGTTAACAGAGAGTTTTGAAACTTTAATTTTGTTTTATTTTATTATTACTATTTTTCCTGTTAACTACTTCATCACTAATATAACAGATAGACGACAGGTCAACAATTTGCAAATAGATATAGTGGTTTAAAAATTTTGGGAGGGCCTGTTTTGCAAGAGGTGAGAACTAATGTTGTAGTAATATATTAATCAGTATTCAATTATAGGGGATAATATGTGTATTTGTGTTGGTTTTTTTATGTATTTTTAAAATGTTTTGATAGTTTGGTGCTTTTTGTGGGCTATTTTTTTTTTGGGTTTTGTACTTTAACTATGTTTTGAACAAAATAAAAATATATTGAAAAAAGAACTGTTCAGTTTTGTTGGGTTGGCATACAGACCCAGTGAACAAATAGACAAACCGTTGGGTGAGATCATCCGACGATACGGGGTGAGATATCAGCAATACGCTGATACCCAGCTGTATATCTCTACCCCGCGTCAATTCAGTGATGCAGTGGATGTGATGTGCCAGTGCCTGGAGACTGTGAGGGTCTGGATAGGAGTCAACAGGCTCAGACTTAACCCAGACAAGACCAAGTGGCTGTGGGTATTGCCTCCTAAAGACTATGTTGATTGTCCATCCTTGGTTCTGGGGGTGGGGGGAGAGAAATTGTCCCCCTCAGAACGAGCTCGCAATTTGGGTGTCCTCCTAGACTCACAGCTAAGATTAGAGCAACATCTGACAGCTGTGGCTAGGGGGACGTTTGCACAGGTTCGCCTGATGCACCAATTGCGACCCTACTTGGATCAGGAGGCGCTCCTCACAGTCACTCATGCCCTTGTCACCTCACGGTCAGATTATTGCAACACGCTCTACATGGAACTACCCTTGAAAAGTGTTCGGAGACTGCAGTTGGTCCAGAATGCAGCCGTGCGAGCTATTGTGGGTGCATCTAGATACACCCACATTACACCAATTCTCCGCGAGCTGCACTGGCTCCCTATTGGTCTCCGGGCACAATTCAAGGTGTTGGTTATTACCTTTAAAGCCCTACATGGCTTAGGGCCAGGTTATCTTCGAGACCGCCTTCTACCACATAGCTCCCAGCGACTGGTAAGATCCCAGAGAGTTGGTCTCCTCCGGGTCCCGTCAGCTAAACAATGCCGGCTGGCGGGCCCGCGGGGGAGGGCCTTCTCTGTGGTTGCCCCACCTCTCTGAAACCAGTTACCTCCTGAGGTCCAGACCGCCCCCACCCTACTGGCCTTCCGAAAAGCAGTGAAGATCTGGCCTGGGGCCGTTGATCTCGCTGTTGCGATCTGGCGAGATCCGGCCATGAATGGTGTGAATGGGTTTTAATGTTTAAATGTTTTATAATGGTTTTTAAATGCATTGTAAGCCGACCTGAGCCTCCAGAGAATGGCAGCATATAAATTGAATAAACACACAAACAAACAAACAAACAAACAAACAAACAATCTGGCTTTTAGACTTAAAAGATCTACTCTCCTTGCCTGAGAGAATTTCAACCTATCTCCTGCTGCATTTCCTTCTGCCTGTCGTTACTCAAATTCTTCAAAAATTTGATTCAAAATTAATATTTTTTATAGAAGAGAAAGAAGCTAAATTTAAGAATGTTTTAAATCCACTTATTTTATTGGCTAAATTAAGCATGTACTGAATTTTGACATAGGCATTGTAATAGATTTAGTAACATTCTAAAAAGGTAGAGAGTACATGTATTTTACCCAAAACAGGAGTCTAAAAATTTAAATCTCTGTGCCATTCTGTCAGAAAAATGTTATCTTAAGACACTGTGATATTTTGAAGTGTTTATCTTTGATGAGTTGTTCACTGATATAAAGATTCTATATAAAGTTTAAACATGTATTCTTAGAAATCCAACTCAGGTGGTAGTACTTGGCTGTTCTTTGCTAAGACTGGGAAGCTAAGTATGTTCATGTCTGATTAAAAATTGGGTGGGAAGTCACCAGGAATATTTAAAACTTCAGGTTAGATTAGATGATTGAAACAATATCCAAAGAAATAGCAATGGCAAGCCAGTTTTGAATTATTCTTAAGAAAATTACATAGACACATGAATGTAATCATCAAGAGTTGAGCTCAATTTTAAGTGTTTAATTTGGTAGAGAATCCTCTGGAAGATGTTGATACACTTTTCACAGTGAATTCAGTCAGCCAACTATTCATCACTTGGAAAATTCTTTCAGCAGCTGAGCACTATCTAGGATTATATCCTTGTCCCTCCACCATCAATCCAATCCATAGATTCCAGAAGGAAGAATATTCGTATAGGAAAGCCATCATCAGCACTGGCCAATTGGAAAGTACTTATTCCTATCTAAGATTGTTGTCTTTACTCTCTCAAAGCCTGTATGTCTTTCAAAAATGTAGGGCAGTTAGATATGGAATGGATATAGGTATCTCAGAATGGAGACACAATGACAGGAAAAGCTGTGCTTGTCAATCATGTAACTTTACAAGCATAATTGTTAACAGTATTCCTGTGTAATGTTGGTTACTATATAGCTGATAAAGCTAGTACAAGCTCTGATTACTTCCATTATGTCTCTATGACCCCACAAGGCTTTTATTATGGAACTATTTTGGTCATTCAACCACCATAACAACAGGGTAATAGAATATTTTTGCATAGGGGTTGCAATCCATTAATTACAAGGTAACTAAATATCCTGTAAGAACTAAGTCCCATGGTTAATGCTCGCTTAATGGAAATTTAAAAGAGTAAATATCAGGCACTTAATTTGTTTTAGAGTGGACATTGGTCTTACCTGATACGTCCTTTCTCTGTTGAGAGGAAACGGCAGTCAGGCTGGGGAAGACGCTCTGTCCAATACATAGGACCGAGTCTGCTATTCAAATTGGCTCTGCCCTCTTAGCCTCCTCCAGTTGTTCGGCGAGGGTGTAATGCAGACTACCAGGATGTGTCTTCCTGAAATGATAAAGAATTAGCGAACCACCCTCCCCCAGAAAAACCCCGTGATCCGGAGTAAGAAGGGTGGGGCTGACTGCCGTTTCCTCTCAACAGAGAAAGGACGTATCAGGTAAGACCAACGTCCATTCTCCTGAGAGGAGGGAAACGGCAGTCAGGCTGGGTACATACCAAAGCCAATGTCAACCAGGGAGGGAGAACTCCGGATCCAGCCGATGTTAAGAATGGTGAACCGCCTAGAGAACCCGGCGACCAAAGGACGCCTCAGTTGAGGTGAAGGAATCCACCCTGTAGTGGCGAATGAAGGGACTGATGCTGGTCCATGTGGCAGCCCTGCAGACCTCCTCGAGGGATGCCTGGGTTGACCATGCCACGGAGGTGGCAGCGCTCCTGGTTGAGTGAGCTGTGATGCGCCCTGGCACGGGAATGCCCAGCTGGCAATAGGCCGTGGCGATTGTGGCTCTCAGCCAGTGGCCCAAAGCAGGGCCTGAAACCTTGGAGCCCATAGTTGCAGGCTGGAAAGCCACGAAGAGGGCCTCCGTCTCACGTATGGGTGCAGTCCGGGAAATGTAGACCTTTAGAGCCTGGCGAATGTCCAAAGTGTGCCAGGTGCATTCAAGCCGATGAGATGGCCGTGGGCAGAAGTCCGGGAGGACGAGCTCCTGGGATCGGTGAAAGGTGGAATTCACCTTCAGGAGAAATGCGGGGTCGAGACGGAGAACGACCCTATCCTTGTGAAATATACAAAGATCTCCCCGGATGGAAAGGGCCGCCAGCTTGGAGATGCAGTGAGCTGAAGTGATCGCCACCAGGAATAATACCTTAAAGGAGAGGAAACGAAGAGAAACCTAATGAAGGGGTTCAAACAGAGGACCAGTCAAGGCGGAGAGGGCTTTATTGAGGTTCCAGGTGGGGAAGCGATGGACCACTGGAGGGCGTAGATTAGCCGCCCCCGGAGGAAGTTCCGGATGATGGGATGTCTGGAGAGCGAATCCGTGGAACCAAAGGCCAGAACTGATGCCAGAGCTGCCACCTGGCGGCGAAGGGTATTAGGCGCGAGACCCTTCTTGAGACCGTCCTGGAGAAAGCCTAATACGTGGTTAATGGTGGCTGCTGTGGGAGATAGAGACGCTTTAGAGCACCAGGTGGAAAAAGAGCACCAAGTGGTCTCATAGATACGAATTGTGGAGGAACGGTGGGCAGACAGTGGTGATGACGTCTGGAGGAACTTTGGCTGCAGTCAGGAGGAGCCACTCAACCGCCAGGTGGTCAAGCGAAGCCATGCTGGGTCCGGATGATGAATGGACTCCTGAGTCAGGACCACTCTGGAATCCGGTATGCGCCAAGGTGAGGCCACAGACAGGGACATTAAGTCCGCATACCAAGGGCACCTGGGCCAATGGGGAGCGAGGAGGATCAACTCTGCCTTGGTTTCCAGGAGTTTCCGGATCACTCTGGGGATGACTGGGATGGGCAGAAATGCATATAGTAGTCCTGCTGGCTACGGACTGCAGAGAGCATTTGTAGATTCTGCCCCGGGTTCCGGGTAGCTGGAAAAGTACCGGGGAACTTGGTGGTTGGTCAACGAGGTGAAAAGATCCACCAGAGGGGTCCCAAAACTGAGTGTTATTTTGTGGAAGAGATCTGGAGGAATGCTCCACTCTCCGTGGTCCACAAGGTTCCAACTGAGGGCATCCGCTTGTATGTTTGCAGACCCCGAGATGTGATCTGCCTTGATGGAATTCAGGTGTTCCTTGGCCCACAGGCCCAGCTGAAGTGCCTCCTCCAAGAGAGACCACGAGCGGGTGCCCCCCAACTAGTTGATGTGAGCCTTGGCCGTGGTGTTGTCCGTGAGGACCAGGATGTCCTTGCCCGCCAATTGGTCACGAAATTGTATCAGGGCCAGGCGAACGACCCTCAACTCGAGCAAACTGATATTGAGAAGGCTCTCCCTCATGGACCACTGACCTTGCACCATCAGGTGAAGAAGATGGGCACCCCACCCCGTGAGGCTGGCATTGGTGGTGAGTTGAACGCGATGTGGTTCCCTGTAACAGGTGCCCCGAGAGATAGCGTTGGAGGTCCACCACTGTAAGGATCGAAGGACTGGAGCTGGCAGCTGCAGGCGTGTGAGTGAGGTGTCCCGCTGAGCCTTCTGGTACGGAAGCAGGAGCCACTGAAGTTCCCTGCTGTGTAAGCGAGACCAAGGGGTAATTCCAAATGTAGATACCATTTTGCCAAGGAGACAAGACAACTCCAGAACTGTATTCGAACGGGAGGAAATGCACTTGAGCGCCAAGGACCTAAGACTATCTTGTCGGGCTGGGGATAGCGATACCTGAGACACCTCGGTGTCAATGAGAGGCCTAGGTGAAGAACATGGGAGGAGGGGGTAAGGTGGCTCTTGGACCAATTTATAGAAAAACCGTGGCTTTGTAGAGTGGAGGGTACAATCAAGAGGTCCTTCTGAGCCTGAGAGAGGGATGGAGAAAGAACGAGAATATCGTCCAAATAGAATTGGACCCTGATAGGATGAGAACAAATGTGGCCAATTAAGAGTGGCCATAATCTTTGTAAACACCCTAGGGGCAGAGAAAAGTCCAAAGGGAAGGGCTCCATATTGGTAGTGGTGTCCAAGGAAACAGAAACGAAGAAATTGCCGGTGAGCGGGTAAAATGGGTACGTGGAGGTAAGCCTCCGTTAAATCAATGGAGGCCAGGAAATCCCCCGGCCAGACAGATTCCAGAATAGAGGAGAGAGATTGCATCTTGAACTGGCGATAAATTATGTACTGGTTCAAAGATTTGAGATCTAATATGGCTCTCCAACCATCTGAGGATTTCTTTACGAGGAAAAGACGGGAGTAATAACCCTGACCTTGTGGGGACTGGGGGACCTCCTGGATAGCCTTGATGAAAAGTGGCCAATGGCTGCGGAAAGCAAGTCCCGCTTGGAACTATCCTGCGAAGTAGGACAGGAGAGGAACTGGGAGGGAGGGGGGAACTAAACTCTAAGGAGAGACCAAATGAAACTGTGCAGAGTACCCAAGAATCAGATATGGAGGATTCCCATTGAGTGGCGAAAAGGGCCAGACAACCCCCAATGGGAGGGGAGGGGTAGTCTTTATCTGGGTCTTCTGGAAAAATGACCCCTCCCCCTGCGAGATGGACGTTTGGGAGGGAACGTGGCCCCCTGTCTAACCTGGGAATCCTGCTGAGATCTGGGAGCAAAGGAGCGCTGAAAGGGGGGCTGGAAGGATGATGATTCAGAGGAATGAAAGGACTGGTATCTGGATGAAGTTGGATAACGGTTGTCGCCACGCTTGGAGGCTGGAGGCAGAATCTTGCGCTGAACTCTCGTCTCGACGAGGAGAGGCTCTAGGCACGGGCCGAAGAGAGATCCCGCAGAATATGGAGCAGAGGCGAGTTGCCATTTACTGTGCATATCCACCTGCCAGTTGCGGAGCCACAAGAGGCGATGGGACATGGTGGTAGAACCATGGTATTTATCCATGGATGGCCTACCAGGGGTTGAAAAGCTCAATAAATTGTATGCCAGTGCCTATCGCACATTGGCGGTTGTGATGCATATTTTGAGTGACAGGGAGCCGCATCAGAGGGGTGAAAGAGCCACATGCCGCTCCAGAACTGCAGGTTGCTGACTCCTGCTTTAGTCTATATATGTTAGGTTCCGCACAGAGTACAAAATGCTTCACATCTAGGCTTTAATAAGAGTATGTATGTTTTGCTAGATTCATTGTGACTGGCTGTTATGAATATTAATTATAATGGTTCCAAAGTGATAATTTTGTTCTTTAAAGCTCTTCTTTAGTGAAGGATGCTATCCCAGCAGATATAATGTTGCACAACATTTCTCAGTGTGCTACATATAGTTTGAAAGCAAATGTGGTCCAGTCGACTGATATGCCTTAGACATTGCTAAGGACATGTGACATTAAATAAGTTTTTCATATAATGTTGATTAATTCCAGAGATCTCTGAATTGCTGCAGACATATCTGTGACTTTTCCTATGTGAATCAGATTTTCCACTCTGGGTGCTAAATGTTATGCTAATTTCTTTAATATTTCAGTAAAAGGCTGAAATGGACATTTTATACAAAGATGAGGTCAATCTCACCTATTACCTTAAATATTGTATCTTTGTGGGGATTGTCTGAAAGCTGAATTAGGTCTTCTGGGCTGATGAACAGATGGCATCTTCTTCAACTAGCCTTCATATCTTCCAGTACGTATGTAGACATAGCAACATACTAGGATAATTATGAGATTTGTGAAAGATATGAAGCTGTAAACAGCACATAGAATAGGGCTAGGTCATACTTCAGCCACAAAGGTTACATGTAATATTGGGTACAATATGCATATGTTGACATGCATACAGATATCTGTATGTACATAAAAAATACAAGAGCCTACACAAAAGATCTCCTACCTTCCAAGTATGGTGTTGCTGCTAGGGATGAAAGGTTAAAGATACTACACTGATTTTCTGAAAAGCCTATTTGTCTGCCAATGTTAGCCCCACTATGAAGATCAAATCAAGAACTGAAGCTTTGGACTTAAGGCATATTTTTATATTTGTCAGTTTGGTAATAGATTTTGCCTATCTCTATAAAGCTCATCTTTCTTACTCTATACAAGTTAGTACATAAGCCAGAGCATTAGACTATAATAGTCACCTATGGCTTCAAAGAGGGGTGGTTCAATCAGGCAGGAATCAGCATTTTAAGAATTATGTTAGTGGCTACTGCAGTGCATGAATAGCATTTGAATTAAAAGGTAGGCTTTTAGTTAACTTTTGTTGAGTTGCTGTCTCCCTTGATAGAAATGTAAGCAAACCTTATTCCTCCAATTCAGACTGGTGCTTGAAGGGAGCCAAAGGTTGCAGAGACTCAGGTAGAAATCAGATGAATCTTACTGAACTGGCAAATGAACTGAGGCATGTTAATGGCATTACTCCAGGCCTTATACGACTTGGTTCTACCATAAGTCCTCTCAACTTCAGAGTAACTATTGGATACAGTGATTCCAGTATGGTCAGAGAAACTGCCCAGACAATTCTCGAGAGAAATTTAGAAAGGAATAAATAGAGATTTGGGCACTTACAGTATCTAAAAATCATGTTTACAATGTTAGCCAAAGACAAGGGCATTGCTGATCTGTAACAGTGCCAGTAGAAACAATATAAAATCAGAGGTGTGCAGTTTTTAGTGGGGACTGTGGCTTGGCCTTGAAGAAATTCCAAATCCATAAAATTATGCAATTCATTTAGTGCATATCTCAATTGCTCTAAATCACTGCATTCTGAAATAAGGATATAGCATGTTGAACTGCAAAATTGCTTTGCTACAGATTAATAATCACTGCAGCTACTGTTCTTGTCATTCACACTTCATTGTTTGTCTATCTGCTATCTGCCTATCTCTTCGGCAATAGCTTTAAGTAAGGTTAAAAATCCCAAGTGGTCTCTAAAAATACAGGTAGGAGAGATATTTATTTTCTGGGTTCCAGAAAAGAAATAGAAGAGCCGATATAGAAGTGGCACTTTAACTGAGATAGGGTGTGGGAATTCATCAGTTTTTCCACTTACTTTCACCCAGTCTGGCTATTTCCAATTAGCTGTATTTATCTGCAATCAGAATGGCTACTGTACCTATTGGCTGCTTAGATGGTGCTAATAGATCTGATATCTATTAATTCTTTCTTCATTTTTCCTGCAAAATTCTATTTTTTATAGAATCCCATAATCCCCATTACCTTTCTGAGATCACCAGCATTTTCCCATGTAGACAATATTTCTGTAATGTTTTCTGCAATATTTCTGTAATGTTTTCACATGGAAGGAATTTTTCAACACAACTCCCCAATTCCTAGCTTTTTTCCAACTATGTGCGGATTCAAAATTTACTGCCATCCAAAAGCTATTCTCAATATTGATATGTTCCTATATGTTTATATCTATTTCTATAGCCATCCATCTTGCAATACCATGTTCTCATGTTTATATATGCTTGCAGTTTACCTTCCTTCACTGCCCCCTTCCTCATGAGTTTTTGTATATCAACATCTAGCAATTGAAAGGGATTTGGTATGTAGGATTCTTACCATTCAACTATCAGTTCAGCTCTTCAGGCTTTAAAATGCATGTTTACTGCAGTATTATCATAGAACTGTACACCCAAATGTGTTTTCACAAGCAACTTTCTCTCATCACACTTCTTAAAACAGCCTCACAAAAGGGTGGTTTTTTTGCAAACCAAATTAATTTCTTAAGATTCCCTTTACCTGTTATTTAAATGGTTTGATTTTGGAGTGGAATCCTAACATCGCTCCATTAATGGGGCATTCACTTGCACACATACACTCCCAGTCATGCAGTGGGTTGTCCCCTCTGGCTTCTCCAAATGGAAGTTCCTCACTTAATATCATTTGTAGACTTTCCTCTATAATTTCTACTGTTGCATCTCACCCAGTTGTGGAGGGGAAGTCTGTTTGGTCACTGCCACCATCCATTCTTTATAGGAACAATTTGTCCTTATAATTCTACATCTTTATTCAAGACAAAAACAATAGGGAAATACAGACAGTCCTTGATTTATGACAATTGGGATTAGAAAATTCATCATTAAGAGGTGCAATTGTTAAGTGGGGCATCATGTGACTGCATCAGATTCTATGTCCTTTTTTGCCATGGCCATTAAGCAAATGACTATAGTCATTAAATGAGATGTCACATGATTACGATTTGCCACCTTCCCCGCTAGTTTCCCCATTTACTTTGCTTCTTGGAAGCTGGCTAGAAGTCACATGATTACATGAGTTCAGGATGCCGCAACCATCATAAATGTGACTTGGTGCCTGAATTGAGATCATTTGACCATGGGGATGATGAGATGGTCGTAATTTCAAGAATGAGTTGCAAGCCACTCTTTCACCACTAATATAACTTTGAACTGTCATTAAACAAATGGCCATAAGTCGAGGTCTATCATCTACATTTGGCTCATTCACTCACTTCAAAACTGCTACTCACTTGTCAGTCTTTGGAGAGCAATCCCTTTACTGGGCCCACCTCTGTTCAAAAGATAATTGTTTATCCACTTTCTCTGCTGAAACATAATCCAAATATTTTCTCAAAGACAGAAAGCTGGAAAGATGAAGGAAAGGTGCTCTATGTTTCTCATTGTTTGTTTGCCTGGAGAGGGTAAGTAAACAGGCAAAAGCAGCAATATGGACCTCCAAGGCATCAGGCTCCAAAGAATGCCAAGGTTGTGAATTTTGGGAGGTAAATAACAGCAATAACAACTGTGTCCTTGTCTCTATGTCTCCTGACTATTGTTTCATATTTGTGTTTTATATGCAGCCATTGTTATTGTCTTAACTATTTTGTCTAAACTGTTGACAAAAAAATTAAAAAGGTCGTGATTGCATCTCAATATATTTAAAATGATTCCTTGTTTCTTTGTTCTGATTATGCCATTCTTCAGATAATTTAGTGAACCATTGAGACATTTGGCATTAAGAAAATCAAGCATTGTTTCAAGGGTTATTTTCTCAAACTTCTTAGCTTTAATTATATCATCACCACAGATGCATGGAAACCTCATGTCATTGCTTTATAGTAGTTAACAGCTGCTTTCAATCATTCTATAAATATTGAGAAATCTCCAAGGTATCCAATGTCACAGTGATATCGTGTTAAAACAATTATTTGTCAGGCTAAAATATAATTACTTTAAAAAAAAACGTAAGTCACAAATTTCCAATTCAAGTGTTGCTGAACTCTGAAATACAATCTGTGCATATCAACTAAAAAATAACTCCCATTATGCTCAAAAAGAATTATTCCAGAAAGATGAGGCAAGCCTACCGAGTTACAGGGAAAACCCATGACTGTGTGCATATGTGCGCCCACACACGTACACATTCCTTCAGTCAGTGGACTAAAATACAACACTGAGGTACATCACTTGGGCTGTGACACCTAAGCTGGGAAAGTGGCTCCAACAGAACTCAGGAACAAAACCTGAGCTTTCTCTCCAGAAGAGTGCAGTGCTAAGAGTAGTCAACTCCAAAGCCTCAGGTAGAGGCTGCACAGAGTGCAATATTACCATAGTGGTGAGAAGGAAATGTTTATTTAGAAATAAATTACTGAATTCAGTGGGACTTTTGTCCAGGTAAATGTTTATAGCATTAAAACTTTAAATAGGAATAAGCCTTATTAGACACAGCAGGGTTTACATCCTCTCAATATCCAAAATTGCACAAAATCTACCCAAGTTTTGTTTCAGTCTTTCTCAAGCAGTATTTATACACTGTAAATAGTTTTCTTGTCAACTATAGAAACTAATTCCATTTAACACTTCTCCAAAGATGTATGATAAATTTGCTCACAGAATCAAGATGAGCTAATTCTGAAATAATTATGGTTATTATCACTTGTTGCTCATATTGCTTTCCTGTTTGTATTATGTGAGAAAGAGATTTCTGCCATAAGCAATTATTCCTCCTGTATATTATTGATTGATTGATTGACTGATATATGGCTGCTCAACTCATAAACAGTGGTTCCACATGGCTTTTAACATTAAAATACCACCATGCAAAAATCCATGTACTTTATCCAAATTCCTTTCTACCTGCTTTTCCTAGACAAGTAAAATGTTTCATGTGATATTTTATTATTATTTATTAAATTTATTCATTCCCATCTTGCTGTCACAGACTCTGGGCTGCTTGCAATCTGATAAAATTATATTATAAAAGATTAAAACAGTAAGATAATAAATACATTAAAAGTAATAAAGAAATAGCTAAGATAGCAGATACATGCTCCTGTCTGGGCCATAGGCTAATTGACATAGGTTTGATGACCTTTATAGAAAGTCAAAAAGGGTGAGGGTAGATCTGTTAGGCATGAAAACAAGATTCGCACCTGAAGGTACAATTTAACTGATTTACTGCTAAAAGCCTATGCATAGGTAGCTTCTCAACTAAAGGTCAGCACCTGGTTACTGTTAGATAATGTTAGATAATGTTCACTGCCAATTAAGATGGTTGGATTTAGTTCATTTCTTGACTATGTAATGATTCTAGGCTGATGCCTTTCTGTTACTGCTAGCTCTGGCAGCCCTGTCTCTACAAGATCTTACCTCATGTGGTTTGTTCTTCAAGAGGGTGGGCATAGTGGCAGAAAAAGCTTTTCCCCTGGACCCCATCAGTTGAACTGTCCCAGGATCATGTGATCACCATTTGTAATCTTCCCAACTGCCTCACTTAGAAAATTTTGGGCTCAATTATGGTCATAAGTTGAGGACTAACTGTATTTGCACCACTACAATTATATTCTCAGAATAATTAGAAAGGATCTTTATTTAACCATCTTCCTCCTAATTAAACTTTCTATGCTTTGCTGCCTCTTTGCCCACTGGAATACATATGGGAATCCAGACTATTTTCCACCACATCACTTCCCTCCCCAAAAAACTCCTCCAACTCCTCCATCTCTAGTACTCATGGAACTGGTAATGAAAGTAGAGATGATGTCTCAGAGGCTCCACTTTCCTTCATGTCTAAGGAACCTCCTGCAAAACATCTACAGCAAGGGTGTCAAACTCAAGGCCCGCGGGCCAGATCCAGCCCATGGGGTACTTAGATCTGGCCCGTGGGGCTGCCTTGGAAACAGCGAAGGACCGGCCCATGGTGCCTCTGCCAGGGAAAATGGAACTCAGGAGGGCTGTGCGCGCCCTTCCCAAGCTCTGTTTTCGCTGGCAGAGGGCTGCAGGAGGCCGTCATAGCTGCTCTCTCTGATCTCGCCTTCCTCCACTGGAGACAATGGATCTCCCCAGTTCTGCCCAGGCTACCACAGGTGCCCCTGATGTGAGTGATATCGAGCTGCCCATGCCCACCACACTCATGCCTACCAGTCCCTTGAGGTCAAATACAACCCTGATGTGACCCTCAATGAAATCCAGTTTGACACCCCTGATATACAGTTAGAAAATTCCTCCCCCCTTTCTCATGGGAAATGAATGCCAAACTTCTTTTTGTCAGTGTCAGTTCATGGAATGCTATCTTAATTAGCATGTTGGATTTAACATATAAGGTTTAATACATTTTCAATACAAGGAAACACATTCTTTCACAGTTTGGTTTTTTTGATATTGATAATTGCTTTCTTTTGATGTACAAACTTCAAATATATGGTTATGGGAAAAATGGGCCTTTTGCACAATTTAGAAATTTGCTTTTGATAAAAACAGGAATTGAAATTACTTGAGCAAGGCCTGTTAGCCTTCATCTTAATTTTCAGATGTTTTATAAGGATCCTAGTGATATGAACCCCCCAAATTGCCATATTAAAAAAGTAATAATAAAATGTTTGCATACAGGTAATCCTTGACCTACGACCACAATTGAGCCCAAAATTTCCACTGCTGAGCAAGACAATTGTTAAGTGAGTTTTGCCCCATTTTATGACCTTTCTTACCACAGTTGTGAAGTGAAACACTGCAGTTGTTAACTTGGTAACAAACACAATTGTTAATTGAATCTGCTTCCCCATTGGCTTTGCTTATCAGAAGGTTGCAAAACATTATCATATGATCCCAGGACACTGCAATGATCATAAATACATGCCAGATGCCAAGTGTCCAAATTTTGATCACATGACTGTGGGGATGCTGCCACAGTTGTAAGTGTGAAAAATGGTTATAAATCACCTTTTTCAGTACCGTTGTAACTTTGAACGGTCACTTTGGTAATCTGAATCTCACTATGAGAAATTTATTGAATATATATGCCACCTGACTCCCAACATCCCGGGGAATTCATCAGTTGTTAAAAACATCTAAAAATAAGAATGCAAAACCCCCAAAAGAACACAAAATAAAAGGAACAAAGATGGCAGAGAAAATACACCCAGGTAGAAAGATGAAAATGAAGAAAAGGTGCATCAATCATCCTTGCCAAAGGCCTGGGGTGAAATCCATGACTTCAGGGCCTTTTGTAGTACCAACTGCTCAGTGAAAATGGCAGCATACTAAGAAAGAAAGTCTTGGTCTTTTCCTACAATATCTGTTTCATTAAGCAGTTGTTTCATTAGGTAGCTTTGAAGTAACTGTAGTTTGAGGTTACCTGAGACATAGTCAGGGTGTATTTACTTTAACTGAGTTCAAATTTCCAGAACCAAATGAACTGTGAATGTATCTAGGATACAGAAGGAATTTACTGATTGTTTGATTATACCACACTTGAGTATCACTGAGAAATCCCCAAAAAAGTTAATGTGTCAGACAATACGAGAAGAGCAAATACTGTTCCTACCTTCCAAAACAAACAATAAACAGAAAAAGAAAGATTTAAAACTACACAGAACAAAAGCTATTATAAAATCTCCTTCATGATGAAAAAGAAAATAACAAAACACTAGGAACATTAAAAAAGGAACAAATTCTAAAAACCAGAAATAAAAAATTAAATAGACATAATTGGAAATAAAAAATATCATTAACAAAACTGTCAAATTTCAAAATCACATTTTCATCTATTATATAATGTCAGGTTCTTAATTTTATACTAACACAAATTGTTACCATTCAGTTTTAAAACAGTGAATTGAACCTCAACTATAAGGAATATTATCTACTTTTGCCTCTTATTCAATATAAAGCCAGTGGAAAGCCTGAGAAATGACAATTTTTAACAAGCCAACTTTTAATGTCTGTTACATAAATATCCAGGAATATGTATTTGCCTTCTTCAGAAAAATCCAAAGACAATATATAGCCAGTTCTATACAAACTGAAACATTCTAAATGTTGAGGACTGTAGTTTAAAAGCACTTTGATCCTTAACTTCATCCAAGAAACTGATAACCATTTTAATATCATCTAACCAATTAGGAATCAGTACTAGACATGTCCACAGCTTCTGCAATAAGGTATTTTTGAACTGTAACATAATAGCTTAGAAAGAATAATAATCTTTTAAAAACATTCTTTGAAAATCCAATATACCTATATATTATGTAAGTATATATTTAAAATTTACTTCATATGATTTCAAATATAGCTGGATTTGACCAGAAGCGTCGCAGCGAGACAGTCGGGGATTAGCGGGCTCTGATGAGCCTCATGAAATCTCGGGCTGACGAACCGCTGCAGAGGGGTCTTTGGACCGGATCTGTCCTGTAGGGACAGGGAAGAAGGAGAGGCACCTCGGAAGACCAAGGCAAGTTCCTTGGAGGTTAGAGGAAACTCTCCCTGACTCTGCAGCGGGGGGCGGTGGCCATTTTGACCGCCAATTAAGCTGGGGCAATCGGCTCAAGCATTGTGCAGGGCGGAGAAGTGAGCAGAACATCAATGCTGGGTGACAGCTAAATCACAGGCAGAAGAGGGGGGGGAGGGGACTATTTTTAAAATAACTATAAAAGTCCT
>JANHZT010008737.1:0-10504 GCA_032468215.1 Stegonotus admiraltiensis | reverse complement strand
AGACAGCTGTGAATCTTTAAGGAGGCTTGGTTTGTCTATAAGTGTGACTTTGATGATTAAAGAAGGAGGATTACAATGCAATTTGAAGTTGGAATAATATTAACTGAAAAAGTACAAAATGGAGGAATTTAAGGAAATGATGAAAATGATGTACTTATTGAAGATGGAAATACGGGAAATGACTATAATATTGTATGGAAAATCGAAACCTGATGAACTAAAAAATGACTTAGAATTTATTCAGATTGACAAGGAAATAATTAAGAAGAAGCTAGAAAAAGAGACTGATAATAAAGAAGAAGACAAAGACAAAGAGATTGACTAAGGAAAACTAAATGATTATGGGGCTAGTAATAATAAAAAGGAGAATTTCAGTGATTACATTAATGGAAGAAACAGAAAAGGGGGAAAGAAGCAAAGAAAAAGAGGGCGGAATAGAAAGAATATAAAAGACTTAAATGATTATGCTGGGATTATCAATGGGAAAATAAGAAAAAGGGAAAAGGGATGGAAAATAAGGAGAAATGCAGGGCAAAACAGAAGAGTTTATGACTTTAACAGACAAAATAATTACACTGGGATTAACAGTGGAAACATAAGAAAAAGGGAGGAGAGAGTTCAGGAATTTAAAGCACAAAAGAAAAGAAAGGGAAAGAAAAAGAAAAAAATACAAAAATGGAAAGGGAGAATTGTGATATTAGCTAAGCAATATGTATGTATGATGAATGTAATAATTGGGATAGTCTTAAGTAATTAGGGAAATGGTAATAATTGGAATATTTTTAATTATATATTTGTAATTGAACTAAAAAAGAAAAGAAAGTTGAAATGATATGGGACAATGAACTAAGTAGAAAAAATCATACTTATTTGGTTTTTATAAAGTTGTTGAATTGTACTATTGGGAATAGAGAGAATCTAAGAAAATGATTGGGAATTGCATTATGGTGTATTATTTGACTTAAGATTTTTACTTAATTGATTTTCTATTGAATACTCTTAATTAATTAGGGGAACCATAATAAAAACCTGAAATAATTGTATTATTTGGAATATTAGATAAATAAATTGGAGATGTTATGTTGTGTGAATGCAAATTTAGGGGTTCAAATTTTAGGGAAGAAAAAGAAAAATTGAAGTATATTAGGAATAGAAGTTAAGAAGAAGGACAAAAATATATGGAAGTTTAAAAATTGCAATAAGATTTAGAAATATGAATAAGTTTAGCATATAAGACTGTAATAGTTATCATATTGGGGGTAAGATTTAGATTTAATTGGTTTTTATTAATATGTTGAATGATGTAGAAATGTGAAATAATTGTATTATTTGGAACATTTGATAGATAATCAGAGATCGTATTATGTTGTGTCAATGCAAATTAAGAGGATCAAATTTTAGGGAGGAAAAAGAAAAATTTGAATTAAGTTAAGATGAAGGGTAACATTAGATTTTTTTAAAATTAGAGAAATAAATGTTAAGCTAAAAATTGAACGTACAAAATTGTGTTAAAGATGAACAAACATTTGTACAAATTTATGACTGGATCAATGTTCTGTTCAGAAAAGATGTATTGCATGTTTGTCTGTCTGTATAAAAATTTAAAAAAACTTTGAAAAAAATTTATTTCAAATATAGCTGTATATCTAACATTCCTTACAACTCAAAACCATTGAGCACGGTTGGTATTCCAATGTTATATTCCAAATTTATTATATATTATTTAAATTTAGTTATGTAGTTTAAAAATATATGATAGTTGCAAACTGCTAATGTAGTCTCATTGACAGCCTTCTCCACTTAATACCTCTAGAGTTGGACAGACTGCAAGCACATTTGGCCAAACAATGAGGTAATGTGTTTATTGTCATTCAATAATTTTAGGTATGTTTATATACATTTCAAATACTTCTAAAAGCACTGCAACAAGAAAATAATTTTTAGTGACCTCTCACTCACTGTATCACTACACTGAAAAGATGACAGATTCCATGGCCATTGGGGCTCCTTCCAATGATTATAATAATTTTGGTGGTAATAATAGCAATAGTGATTATGGTAAGCAAGGTGATGAAGAATGGTTACAATTATAAACAAAACCTCACCCAATTAGACTCTATTTTCCTCATGGCTCCATTTATTATTTTGGAAATACAACCCCAACATATTTCTGTATGTGAAATATAGCCTCCAATCCCCCTAAAGTTTATAAGTCATAGTGGTTGACAAAATACATTAGACCAAAACAAAAGAAAAAACACACATGCCTTATCTATAAACCCACATTATATACTATATGTACTTATCTTTCCCAGCTGTTGAAGGATAGATCTATAACACTTTTCTCCCCGGACATACTGTACTCCATGAATGTTGTGGAAGAATTATGATTTACAACTACTGTGCTATAGTAAAATGTTTAAATCTTTAAGATCTAGCTGAAATGTTAACAATGGTTGGAGATTATTATGAGATCATTTCAGAGCTACAGTAATCATTGGAAGGATAATTGTTTCTAATGCACTAATCTCCAGACTATTTTGACATATTACCTTTTCTCAGTTTTAGTATGAAGCCATTGTAAGGGGACAGATCAGGAAGGCTTAGGAAATGGAAATTGTGAATATTATGCTATTAATGAATTACTCAGTTGTGCCTAACTTTTTATTTTTGTTTTCCTTTTGGTTTACTGTTGATTTACCCATTTATATGCATGGTCTAGTAGTACAATGATTGCTGGAATGGAGAGTTTCTTGGAATTTTATTATTTCTTGCTACTAAATCTTATATATGTTGCAACTACCGGTATTATAGACTAAATAGGTTTGGTATCATTTTTATTCTCTGTTAACTGTGAAATATTTAAGATATTTCAGGCTAATTGGCTTGTGAAATTAGTGTACTTATTTTTGTGTAACAATATTAAATGTTTTTCTCTTTTAGAGAAAAAACAGTATAAAATAGTTAAATCAATGGATGAATGAAAAGTAGAATTTCCTCAGTCGTTTTTTTTTTAATGTTCAAGATGCAGACCTTTTTTAGTTTGATCAGAAGTGCTTTTTCTACAGAAAAGACAAATGGGATGGACCATGGAAATTCAGTTAAAATTCAGGAGATAGTGATTGGTTTTCCATCTTGACAGGACTAGATTTCTTTTGCTTTGATTCTGGATTCTCATGAGTAAACATAATAATAAACTTACCTAGTTCCTTGACTCCAACAGATTTTGAATGTAACTGTTATGTTTTGGAGGAATCAGGAAAAAAGATAATAAACTAAAAACAATAAAAGCTTTTTTTAAAAAAATGGCATTTTTGCAACTGATTATTTTTACTTCAGTTCATCTTACTTTCTCGCACTTTTCAAATTTCTTTTAACTTTTATCAACAGGAAAAGTAATAAAGATCCATGTTTATTTTTTTATACCTCAATTATACTCCAGTTTGGAGCATTATTCTACAAAGTTCAGGAATGAAGTCTACCTCCTTATATTTTCATTACTTGTTAAAATCATTGCAAAATAAATGTAAAGGATGTCCAGTTTACACATTGTACTCAACATAACACATCTTGCTTGCTGTGGTTTAGCATGCTATGTGAATCCAGCTACTGTGGTTTTAAACCATGGTGAAAACCCACCCACAGTGGTACACAAAATAAACCACTTTCAAACTGACCATGGCTTACTGCAATTATGGACTCAGCCACTGTTGTTTTATAATAATGTGTAAGCTTGCAATCTGCACAAGGGCTGAATGGTCTGCGATTATTACGCTGTTCTGAGTCAAGCAGTTTGATCCATTAGCAAATAGAACATGAGTTCACAGAAGAATGCAATTCAAAGGTAGGATTATGAGATGGTGGTGGTGGTGGTGGTAAAAAGGACATGTTCAGTCACAAGGAGAACAAAGTGATTTGGAATCTGAATTCTTTTATTATAGAGGTCCATCTAAATCCATAAAATTAGCAATAATATGAATCCCATATACTGACAAAGGGAATGTGACATGGTGTGCAGGTTTTCTAAGATAAAAACAAGTTGAAGTCCAGCTATTTCAAGCTGTCTACAGACCTACCTGACAAGTTGATATTTAGCTAAAAGGTTTTAACGCTTTTTTGACATCTTTTTGACTAATAGTCAAGACCCAGATGGTTCTGCTACGTGCCTAATAATAATGCATACAAATTAAGGGACAACCCTTGAAGCTAATTTGAAGCTAAATCCCTTTAACTCATCAGACTTATTTACAGATAAAAAAGTACTAAACCAATCCATGTGCGTTAAACAACCATGCTAATCCAATTAAATGTAGTTGCTTTTAATGTAATTGATTTTATCCAATAACATACTTACTACAGACTAAATTCGCTACTGCTGACTTCTGAGTAACTGCCTACGGAGTAAGCTGCTACTGAAATCAGACTTACCTTTATTTAACACCTTTGAAATGAGCCCAGGTTTCTTTCATTAATTATATCGGAATACAAGCCGATTGCCACTTTCTTTAACCGTATCTTGATTGCTTGAGAGTAGGGAGAGAGGGCGTGGCTTTCACCTTGTCGATGATTGGCTTGCGAATTAGAGTCGTGAACTGGCCGTGCTGCATGTCGGGAACAAATTTTGTAGCTTAGAGACCACGGGAAATAAACAAGAGAGTTTAGGCCTATTTGCGGCGTTTATTATGATGACTGGAAATATGTGCGGTGCCCAAAATCCCACTGTTGCCAGCTGTGATAAAGGCGATTATGATGAACAAATCCGACGTATTCAGGCACATCTCCGGCACAGGTGAGATCACTGCGCGGTTTTTTTTTTAATCTATCCTGGAGGAAAACGTGGTTAACTTCCGACCTAACCCTTTTTTCCTCTTTCCCGGGACTCACTTGGTATAGTCGAGAATTACCCGGTATGTGCTCTGAAGGCGGGGCTTCCTTTCGATACCGCTGAGCAACGGAGCCGGTAGAACGCCTCTCTGCGGGAGTTGGAACGTGGAACTGGGTGCCGGGGGAATTTCCAGCTGCTAAAAAAACATAGTATGCTTTCTAGGGAAGAATAAATACCGCGTTTGGCCAAGATTGTTGTTGTTGTTTTTTTTAAAAAAAAAAAATAAAACGGCATAGTTTGCCCGAGTTTCCAGCAAGAAGATTCTATTATGAAAGTTGTTCAAATTTAAACGGGGCCGGGGTAGAGAGAGTTAAACCGTTAAATCGAAATACCTTCCCCTGATATTTGAAATACTTCCACGCACCAATTCTGTCCAATATATATAATTATTATAAAGGTGCGGTTAAATTCATGTAGATTGGGCCCGTCTGTCCATAATTGAGAGAAATCTTGCTTGCTGGTTTTATTTTTTTTGTTGGATTGAACCACATTTCTGAGCTTTTGATTCAAATATTACAGTATGATTATAAGAGAAAGACCTTCACACCCTATGACTGTTCAAGGGAGTCTGACTAGCTGTCAGTTGATTGAAGTAATTTATACTTTTAAACTTAAATTATTGGCTTCTTGAAAGATTATTAAAATAATCCTACATCTAGGTTAAAATATGCTGCATTATTCTTATGGAACTACTGAAATTTATTAAGGTCTTTTGATCCTCAATGGATGTTTTAATACTATATTAACATTAGAAAATACTACCTAACAAGTTCTGGGGTGATTGTAGCATGCCTTTGCCCTCCTTCTAAAATAATTGTACAGATGAGTTTCAACATGTTCTAAAAGCTGGAGATCGCTTAATTTTTCTAAATTTACCAAAACAATATTTTTGTTGTTCATATATGAAATGTTATCAAATACAGGTATTGATTTTCCATTGTATAGGAATGCATTGTTCTATACAATAACTGCTAGCCTTTTAAACTTTGAATTATATTTCAAATATAAATATTTTAAAACAGAAATATGCCAATACTGCCTCTCCATACTTTATTATATTTATTCTAATTTGAATGCATTGTGTACAGTATACAGAGTATGAACTGGGTTTGCAAATCCCTGCTATAAGAATGCACTAGTGTACAGTATGTGACTTTTTAAATTCAAGGTATTTTGAGCCACATTTGGTGTTGCAGATTTGGTGGAACCAATACATGTACTTTATATATCATGCTTAGTCATGATATTTAAAGAATCTGGTTATGAATAATTGGGCCACACAAAACACATTATAATGGATAAATTCACACTTTACATTAAGAAAAAGATGTTTTTCTGAGAGCCACCTTTGACCATAGAGTGGAAGACAGAATACTGAATAAGAATTGGAAGGGACTTTCTATGTCTTCTAATCCAACCCCCTGCTCAAGCAGGACAACCTGTACCATTCTGGACAGATGGCTCTCCATTCTTCTTAAAAACTTCCAGTGATGGAGCACCCACAACTTCTGAATGCAAGCCACTGATTAATTGTTCTCACTGACAGGAAATTTCACCTTAATTCTAGATTGCATCTCTCTTTGTTAAGTTTTCATTCCATTTCTTCTTCTTGCCCTTGGGTGCTTTGAAGAATATAGGTTGACCCACCTCTCTTTGTGACAGCCCCTTAAATATTGGAAGACTGTTATGTCACACCTAGGCCTTCTCTTCATTAGACTAAACAGTCCCAGTTCCTGCCAACATTCATTGTATGGTTAGACTGTAAGTTTCCTAATCATCTTTGTTGCTCATCTATGTACTCTTTCCAGAGTCTCAACCACTTTTTGTATCATGGTGACCAAAACTGGACACAGTATTTCAAGTGTGGTCTTATCAGAGCAGTATAAAGCGATACACTTCATGTGATTTTGATACAGCCTAGGACTGCATTGAATTTTTGGCAGCTGCAGCACACTTGCCTCCCATTAAAGTGGTTCTCCCCTAGGACTTCTAGATCCCTCTTAGAGTTATTGCTATAGAGCCAGGTACTTGCTATTCTATACCTGTGCATTTGGTTTTTCTTGCCTAAGTGTAAACTGTAAAGCCTTATTTTTCTCACTGCTGAATTTCATTTTGTTGGATAGGGCCCAGTGTTCAAGTCTGTCAAGTTCCCTCTGAATCTTGAGCCTATCTTCTAAAATCTTGGCTATTCCTCCCAGTTTAGTGTTGTCTGCAAATTTGATGAGTTTCCCTTCTATCCCTTCCAAATCATTTATGAAGATGTTGGAAGAGAACTGGGCCTAAGATAGAAC
Organism: Stegonotus admiraltiensis; assembly: GCA_032468215.1. Taxonomy (NCBI): domain Eukaryota; kingdom Metazoa; phylum Chordata; class Lepidosauria; order Squamata; family Colubridae; genus Stegonotus; species Stegonotus admiraltiensis. Next base: position 3,328 of record JANHZT010008737.1, on the reverse strand, counting down.
CTTGTGGTACCCCACTGCATGCTTCCCTCCATGTACATATAGTTCCACTGAGGACTACATGTTGAGGGCAATTAATCAACCTGTTACGAATCCTTCTGGTGGTGATGCTGTCTATTCATATTTTTCTATCTTACTAAGAAGTAGGCTTTGGTTTACTTTGTCAATATCTGGGACTATACTCCAAATATTAATAAGTGGGTCCAAGACAAAAAATAAATGTGACTCTTTCACACTCATATTTAATTAACCTTAAACATAAACCTGGCTATTCAAAATGCATGCATTTGATTGTTTTCCAGTCCAATACTAAACATTACATTTGGATGTTATGTTTTCGAAGTTCCTAGAAGTTGCACTGGGTGAAAACTCTTAAGATGGAAACAGAAATTCTCGGCAGAATGGAGGCGAGACATACATAAAATGACTGGTAAAGATTGGTCTAAATTTTGGTTGTTGAAGGTTTGATTTCCAAGAGAGCTTGGGCAAAATTTTTGGAATGGAGATGTTCAGTATTGGTCAGAATAGCTACTGAAGAAAGAAGTGAATCACTATGGGACAAATCCTCCTGATACAGATGACTTTTGTGAACGCTGACAAAAGACAAGGGAGCTTCTGCCAGTCAGATAAAGAGACAGATATCCAAGAGGGAGAATTCAAACTAGATGTAACAGTACTTTTATTTGCTCTTTACTGTTGCTTGCACCTGAAAGAAGGTAGACTTTACTGGGAGCAATTTTAGAGAACATACTGACTTGCTTGATGACTCAACTCTTTTTTCAATTGGTCCTAGAAGTTATCTAGATAGCATCTCAGGTATTGACTGGAAAGCTTGAATCTTCTTGGAAACTATATTTAGAATCTCTTGTTTGATGAAGGTTTGCTTTGTCTCCAAGTGGTTGACAAGGGGTCTAATCATTTTTTACAGTTCTAAGGCATTCAACTATGATGATTCCGTTTAGATAGCTACATAAATTGTTTTGTTGATTTTAAAAAGGAAATATCTTGGACTACTTTCTGCTAATTCTTTAATTATTAAATTGTTTTGTGTTAAATTGTAAATTAATGTGAATTACATTGCATAGTTTTGGTTTTGACTTTTTATCTTGAGATTGCTCTTATCTTGTATCAGACTGTTGATACAAGTTGCTTAGTTGCTTTTTAATTAAAGGAAAAATCCAGGAAAGAATAACTATCCTCCACTATAGGGAAACTATTTAATCCTGGATTCTTATGTGTTTAAATTGAGAATTTATTACGTAAATGGTGTTGATATATCTGTATAGTCTGATTTCATGAGAACAGTTGCTGGTTAGTTCAGATATAAAGATTAATTAATAAATTAGATTTTAAGGAATGATAAGGTTAGAAGTTGTAGCTTTCCTAATGTGAATAAATGCTAGTATCTAACAATCATATTTTAATAAAGCAGGATCCTGAGACATCAAATACAACATTTTGGGATCTCTTTGGATCAGGTTACATTCAGGCTTCACTAACTACCAGAGGATAATAGGATTTAAGCAGCTGTAAAGAAAGTAGAGATCAGGGTATCAAACTAGCAACCCATAGGCCAGATGCATCATCTGCAGGTCATGCCCACCCCAGCTCCACAAAGGGGGAAAATGTCACAAAACATCACATGATGGCAATGTGATGCTGCGAGTTTGACACCTGTGGTACAGATAGTCCTTGACTTATTGCAATTGAGCCCAGAATTACAGTTATAAGTCATGGCAGTCATTAAGCAGGTCACCACATGATCATGCCTGATTTCATTATCTATTTTCAGCAGTCATTAAGCAATGCTGCAATCCTTAAGTGAACACTGCCATTTTTAAATGAATCCATTTCAGCCAATGACTGGTTTTTTTTTCTGGAAACCAGAATTAAATACCAGTTTCTGCTCCCCCCCCAATGGAAATCACAGTAATGTGATTATAAAATGGTGAAAACACCCTTAAACACCGCTAAATGTGGGCCAGTTGCCAAATGCCCAAAATGTGGCTGTAAGGGAGGTGGTTGTCTGAACTTTAAAGCCAGGTTGTAAGTAGTTTTGAGGGGGTACTTTATTTATTTATTTATTTATTTATTTATTTATTTATTTATTTGATTTTTATACCGCCATTCTCCAATAGGACTCAGGGTGGTGTACAATTAGAATAAAGGAAGTATACAAAATTACAATCAATTTAAAAGATAAATCACTTTGGCCCAAATTTAAAAACCACAATTAAATCCATTAAAATTAAAAAACTAAGAGAAGGGCTTTAGGCCAGACCGGCTTGATGAAACAAGAATGTCTTAAGGGCCCGATGAAAAGTTTGAAGATCTGGGATTATACGTATACCTGGGGGTAGTTTGTTCCAGAGAGTTTGAAATCTAGACAAAAATTATTGGATGAAGGAATTAAAATTGATTGGTGGCCCTATTTAGAAATACGAACACAAATATGCCAGCTCTTATCTGACCATTCCCTATGCAGCATTTCATTGCCCTGCCTCTCAAGGCCTTTCTCACATACCACCATAGGATCCGCTTAAAGAGCCACATACAGATGCCTTAGCTATCCCTATGAGATCCCTCTTTCTATCACTTTTAGAAGTAGGAAATGATTACCCTTGATTGAGAGGTCTTCCCTCCCACTCCTCATCCTGCAATCTTGATGCATTAAGGTCCTTGTTCCCTTCTCTGCTGTTATCTTAAACCCCGAGCCATTATGTTTTCCCTAAGAGCTGGGCTGAATAAAAACAAGTCAGGATTATTTGAAAAAAATGACCCATCATACTCATCTTGATGAATGAGAAATAAATAGCTGGGCTGATGCTAGAGGCAGGTGAACACCAGAGTACTAAAGAGCAGCTTCCTGTAAAACACAACATAAATACACCGAGGAGAGTAGAACGCCAGAGTTCAGCTGGAGGACATGTGAATGGGTCTCGTAATACTGTTGATCAAATCATTATCTTGTTGAGAGGCATCCAGGGGAGGTGGCGGCTTTCAGAGGTGGCCCCCTGATAGAACAGATGGACTACTCCTGGTTATGCTTGGGCAAAATTGAGACAAATTGAAGGGCTGACCTCAGCAATTACTGCTATGAATACGGGCCACAAATAAAGTTGAGAAGCCTCTAGATATTAAATTGATGGCTGTTCCATTGCACGATTTTGAATGAGGTCAAGGACACTGGGTGGGGTCAGAAGCCACCTTTGGAGAGGAGAAATTAGCATACCTCTCCGTAATGCGGTAGGAATATCATGAATAATCCTGCCTGGTGGGCATATGTGGCTGGACAAGCCCCAGTAGGTGGGGAATGAAACAGTGGTGAAAT
>JANHZT010008735.1:19444-30873 GCA_032468215.1 Stegonotus admiraltiensis | reverse complement strand
TCACTACTTTACATTGTAGCCAAGTGTCATTTCTTCAGTGTTGTCACATGAAAAGACATACTTAAATATTTACAAAAGATGAAGGGGTGTACTCACTTCTGTATATCCAAGGTTTTTTTTTAACCATTTCGCATCTCTTCCAGCATAATAACAAAATCTAACACCATCTAAATTAGTAGTGCAAAAGTTACAACTTAGACCAGTGGTGGGCCCACAGTCATGCGCAGCTTGATTTGCATGAGCAACGGACCAGTCCGCACGCAACTCAACTTTTGCAAGTTGAGTTGTGTGCGCGCTGGCCCACTACTTGCAAAAGCCAAGCTGCGCATGGAAACATACACACCAGCCCATCACTCGCAGGGCCCAGTTCTGAATAGGCCACTGCCTGGTAGGACTGTGGCCTGGAGGTTGGGGATCCCTGATTTAGATCACTAATCTGTTTAACCGAGGCAACGCATATATCATAGACAGTTAACATACACACAGCTAACAATAAAGTTACCAAGGCATGTAAATATCTGAAAAAAAATCTAAACACAAATCAATACCTGAATTATTAAAGGCAGATAAAAATAATAATTTAATATTGTATGAAATTTGACCAAAACATCTTGAGTAGACTGAAAGAAGACTTGGAAACACAGGAAAAAAAACCCAGAATTACCGGACTTTTTAACCAATTGTCTGTACAAGTAGTCCTTGACTTATGAACACAATTGAGCCCAAAATTTCTGTTGATATGCAAGAAAGTTGAGTGAACTTTGCCCCATTTTATAACCTTTGTTGCCACAATTGTTAAGTGAATCATTGCGGTTTTTAAGTTAGTAACATGGTTGTTAAGTGAATCTGGACTCCCCATTAACTTTTCTTGTCAGGTCGCAAAAGGTGATAATTTGAGCCCATAACTCTAAAACTGTCATAAATATATGCCAGTTGCCAAGCGTCTTAATTTTAATCACCTGACCAGGGGGATGCTACAGTGTCCATAAATGTGAGGAATGGTCATAAGTCACTTTTTTCAGTGCCACTGTAACTTGTAACAATAACTAAATGGTTGTAATCAAGGTCTACCCCTACTACCTGTAACATTGAAACAATAGAGCAATGGCAGTATGTTCTATTTTGGCTTAACACAGGGGTCTGCAACCTTAAACGCTCGAAGAACCATTTGGACCAGTTTCCCACAGAAAACACAGGGAGCCACAAAACCTGGGTTGGTGTGGCCAACTCAACATCACTACCAGTCACATGACCCCCAGTCATGCCTACCCAGGTTTTGTGGCTCCCGATGTTTTCTGTGAGAAAAGGGTCCCTCTCTCCCATTTCTGTTTTTCTCTTTCTTCTCCCTCTCTTCTTCCTTTCTCTCCCCTTCTCTCTCATTTGTTTCCCTCTTTTCCCTCTCTCATTCTCTTCCTCCAGCTGTCTCTCATTTCTCTTTCCCTCTCCCCCTTCTCTCATTTGTTTCTCTTTTTCCTCATTCTCCCTTTATTTTTCTCATTTCTTTTTTCCTCCCCTTTTCTCTCTCATTTCTCTCATCTCTTCCTCTCTTTCATTTCTCTCTCCTTCCTCTCTCCTCTCTCTTTCTCTCCTGCTATCATTTTCTCATTTCTCTCTCTCTTTCTCCCCTTTTCTCTCATCTCTCTCTCTCGCAAGTACAAGCTGGATACCCTCCTGGGCCAGGATCACAGCGGTGACTCCTCCCGCTGCTGCCAATGTGCGCTCAGGTATATAGCCAGCCATGCAGGAGAGCCGGAGCTCTTGTTTCCCTGCATCTGGCGGCGGCAGCTGCTCCTCCCCGTTCCCCTCCTTCCTGAGCCAACACGAAGGGGACTGCGGCTGGCATTAAGCTGCCTGCGAAGGACGTGGAATCTCAAAAAACAGCTGGCCATGGGCAGTGTGGAGAAAACGCTAGGGGTGCTTCAGTTGTGCGGCTGTGCGGAGAGGCTCATGCCTTCTTGGGGCGGAGAGCAGGTCGCGCAACTGGGTCAGCAGGAAACCGCAGGAGAGGGGTCAAAGAGCCACATGCAGATCTGGAGCCGCAGGTTGATGACACCTTGCTTAACATATTCTAGGAACCCTATGATTATAGTCTGTATTTTAGTAATACCAGTATGTACAAAAATATACACGTGTCCTAGAAACAATTTTTAAGGTAAATTATAACTTAGTACAATGTGTGAACCTCTAAAAAAAAGAGTTGCTAATAGAAAAGGTTAAGTAAACATTACTCAAGCAGACAAATCTTTGCCAAGATGGGATATAAATCTAATAATAACAACTTCTCAAATAATCACAGAATGAAAATAAAAAAAGATCTCTCAATTTTCCCACCATCACAGGAGCTATTTACTTGGAGATACTTATTTTAACTTTTTAAACACAGGCTACTCCCAGTATTGTTAGATAATGGGTAGAAATGGTAAAAACACAAGTCTGGTGTACAGCAAATAAAATATTGGATTAAAAATAATTTATTATGCCAAAAAATTCTATATCACTTATAAAAGGTGGTACACAAGTCAAAAGCTGGGAAAGAAAGGCCATGGCAGAAGAGGAGAGAATATTTTGTACTACCCTATGCACATCAATAGCACCACTGTTACCTTACAATGATAAAACAATGCAACCAAAATGTGGACATTGATTTCAAAATCTAGGTGCAAGCTCCTGTAGAAGACAGACAATATGAAGTTATTTACATTTATATAACTATGGATCACAATGTAGATAATTGCAAAATAAATGGACAGACAGAACATCAGATCATAAAGTATAGTTCAGCAATTTTTACCTGCTGCCATTTACCATAAAAGAAATATAAAAACAGCACAATCAGTATGACTTGAAATGTTATAAAGTGTGTAACAGATGTAAGAATATGATTATTGCTAAAGATAGGCAACTACTAACATATATAACTTCAATTCTTCATAAATTCAGATCTGCATGCAGTAATAGGTACTTCATAATTTTAGAAATACAAGTAGTCCTCAACTTACAACAGTTTGTTTAGTCAGTTCAAAGTTACAACAGCATTGAAAAAAAGTGACTTATGATCATTTTTTCACACTTACAACCATTGTATAAATGCCATGATAATCCCCACGGTCATGTGATCAGAATTCAGATGCTTGGCAGCTAATTCATATTTATGATGGTTGCAGTGCCCTGCAGTCATGTGATCACCTTTTGCAACCTTCTGACAAAGTCAATGAGAAAGCCAGAATTACCTAACAACTGTATTACTTAACATCTGCAGTGATTCATTTAATAACTGTGGCAAGTAGGTTGTAAAATGGGACAAAGCTCACTTAACAAATGTCTCACTTAGCAAAAGAAATTTTGGGCCCAATTGTGGCTGTAAGTCTGGGACTAGGTTGAGGACTACTTGTACTAGGTAACTGTTTACTAAGTAGTTACTATTATTTCATGCAGATCTGAAATTATAAAGAATTCTTTGCCCAAAGCAATAAAATTTATTCAAGTGCCACAATCCAAACTTAATACATATCATTAAAAAACTTACTTTCAGCTAGTGGTGTTTGGATCCACGTCACAATTAGCGCGAGTCACACTGGTCTCAACTAAAGAAATGGTAATTGCAAAAACTGAATACATATACACAACTACAATAATAGGACAAAACATACAGTATGAAAAATCAAACTGATACAGGGTATAAATAATGGAGACATGCTATTTTTGTAAAGAGGGTTTTTTAAGAAAACACTAAGACTACATGGACGCCAGCGTTCTACATCTAAACCTATATCATATGAACTAATCATATGAATTTGAGAAGCACTTCAAAGACAAAAATACAAAAGAAAACAAAATATTCATTCCTATTAAGCGTTATGCTCAAAAATCATATATAAAAAGAATTTTTATGAAGGCACTTCAAACACAGTACATTCTTTCAGGAACAGACTTTAAAATATCACTATCCAATGTATTTCTTATTACCAGTGAAGTGCTTTTAATTCTTCAAATAATTTTAATTTAGTGTTACTTTTTTGAAACAAAATCTGCTACATTTTTTAAACTTTAACTGCCCAACTCTGAGCTCTCAGACAAAAGAACAATTGCTATATATACTCTTGACTATAAATACCATGATAATCACCTGGCACAATTTATTTCCCCAATTATGTTTAGTATAATAACCTTGCTATATCTTTGGTGTTTTCAAATGAATATTTAAGGTAATTAACACATTTACCTAAAAGTAACATGACGCTAATTTAAGATATCTCTTGTCCTCAAATATTAGAATCTCCCTCCACATTTGTTCTTGGATGAATCCAAGATGATCCTGTTTTAAAGGTAAATTAGTTTGGTCTTTCAGTTAAATAAAGTGAAAATCTTCTATACCTTTTCCCCCTATCTTATCCTTCCTTTTCATACTGAGCATTACTATAAAATAATTGCTTCTGTAAAAGTATTTCAAAAAACTTATTTTAAAACTTTAATTTTTATTTGTTTTCAATTATTTGTTTTCATTAAGAAATATTCAAATACATTGAATGTGAGCAAGCTAAAAGTGAACTAATGACAGTCACTTGAAGTTTTGTGGGTTTCCTTTATCACCTATATTTACGAAAGGCATGGAGAAGGAAATCAAGTAAACCAAAAGATACTATAATTTTGCTTTTACAGTACATCCTATGCAATATTATAAGCAACTGCCATTGATTTCAATGATACACTTCTAAGAAAATATAGTACTTTAACTCTGTCTTAGATCAATGTGGTTTCCATGTTTAAATACAAAACTTGCTAGTAATTTGTTTTACAAATATATGAAAAAATAGGATGGCAACTTATTCCAGATTTTATTATATAATTGCATTAAAAGCAATTCATAAACTTCAGTTATATGCCATTCTTAGGTCCAGATATGGCAGAAATATTTTGGTATAAGGGTGTTTGCATTTATCCAATTTTCCTTTCAATTATTAAAAAATAAAAACACAATATATACCTCAACAATGTAAGGAAATATTAAAACTGTCACAACCCACTTCAAAATTATTCATTTTCTGAAATGGAACACATTTTAATATCCCTACAACTTTTATAGTACTGATGAATTCAATTCTGACAAAAGATTTATTGTAGCACACAACTCAAATGAATTATAGGAAAACAGAAAACCAATTAATACATATATGCTAGCATACATTGTACTAAGACTAGTTATAGCTACATAAAAAAACGAACAGACATAAAATGCAACTAGGCCATGTCTGATTATGCACTAAATAGAAACCACACCCCCTGATTTCACATTTCTATCAACACATAAGTCCATCCAAACAATCTGTACCAGAAGCATAGTTTAAAATATGTTGTGCAAAATTAGGATACTGACAGAACAGCCCAGCACTGAAAAGATTTCGAAGTACCTTAGAAAGCTTAATATGAGAATAATCTACCATTACTATAATCTACCACATACATATTTATTAGCGGTTCATTGAGTTACATTAGGCTTGACTTAGCAGTCCTCACAGAATTACAGCTATGTTTTTTCTATTCATACTTAATACCTATTCTGGACTTGTACCAAACTTATTAGTTTGTTAATATTAGTTTGTTATAGCCACAAGCAGGCTGCGTTAAAATCAATGGGACCTCTTCCACCAATTCTTTAAAAGATAAAATTCCACTTACAAATTTCAAGTATCTTACAAAAGAAGTCTTGTGTGCTCAGGAAAATCAATTTTAAAGCCAATTTGCTGTAAAGATACCTATGAGATTCTGAATTTCTCAGTTTAGTCTCTTACCCTATCTTGTAGATTCATCAGTTTCATATATAAAAAAATTCCAGACAATGCTTACAATGTAGATTCTGTCCAATAAAAATGATAAAACTCACATATTCAAAGAAGCAATCTACGCTCAATGTAAACTTAACGGAGAACAGATACTGGTAAATCCTATAATATCGCAGCTTTACTGGAAACAGTGTGTGCAACCATGACACAGCCCACCTGCACCCATGACAATAATGTTTACAACGAAGGCGAAACCGCTGGGCCGCAACATTCGAGACCGGATTTAGAAAGACAGAAAAGAGCTTGTGCAGAGCCTTATTTCCTGAGGTGGACTAGGCCCACACGATTCCAATCACTCCACCTCAATAATGGCGTTTGCTATGAAGTGGAACGAGAATCAAAAGGAACTAAACGCCGGGAAGGTCTACCGGGTACTCTTCCTACTCTCTTCGCCAGTTTTCTTCGCTATTTAAGGAAGGGCCAGGCCAACAGCCGGCCAGCTCTGCAGGTTGTCTCTCTTTCTTTCTGGGACTGCGGATATCGGGTGTGCGCGCCCCATTCTCCTGCAAGGCCCAGTTCAGGCCGGGCAGAAAGAATGAGGACTGAGTCGTCAGCCATTTTCCCTCCATACTCCACGACACTGACACACGCACGAACAGACATTACTCACTCCAAGATACGCTAACTCACGAAGAGATAAGATCCACAGCGAAAGTCTCCCCTCATGGAATTTACCCCCTTGCTTACCCACCGAATGACCCTTCCTTTCCCCGAAGGACCAGCCCCTTTCCCACTCGCTTACCCCCACACAGCGTCGCCTTTTCCTGCTGCTACTCTTGGTTCTAATGCCGAGGCCCGCTCTGCTCCCGGGCGCCGCTGCCGATGGCGATGCAGGGAGGAGGAGGCTGCGGCGGGTGTGGCCGAAGAGTTTCTCATCCCAGGCGGCACAAGCCGCCGCCGCAGCAACCAACGGGGCTGCGTCTCATCCCTAGGAAAATCCGAGTGGCGGTGGCTGCTAGAGAAGCCGGCTTTCCTACGCCGGGTTTTGCACGAAGCTGTCGCGTGTCTCTTTCCTGACTACGTGCGACCTTTTCTAGTATTCTTTTAGTTTTGCGTCACTAGCTTTTCGGCGACCGCCACAGTGCAGGTGTTGCGTTGCGTCTTTCTCGTCCTGTAGCTCCGTTAGGCTGAGCTAGGCCTCCGGGCTCTTCTACCTCATCCGCGGAAATCGGATACCTTCAATCCCTGGAGAAGGGAATAGAATAAGATAAAGGAAGGGGGGGGGGGCTGGTCTGGCAAGGCCAGCAGCGAGAAACCTACGAGACTGCCTTTAGAAGAGGAAAAAGAAATCTGTACTGCGTCTAGGAGCAAAGTCGCGACGGAGACGGCAGCATCAGCAAAGACTGAGCGTCTGAGTCCCGGGCAATATGGCGGCTCTAGGAGGGCTCGGCTCACAGCATATGCAGCGCAGACTCCGATTCAACGCAGCGGCGTCGGCCCCGCCACCCAAACAGCGTTCGCGGCGGCCAGCGTGACTCCCTCCCTTTCCTGATTGTCAGTCAGTCAATCACTCCCACAGCCCCGTTCCGTGCCCAAAGCAGAGCAAGGACCAGCAACACCCGCTCACGCCTTGCTTTATGTGAGGCTAGGGTCGCCGCCGCACAGTGGCAGGGTCTGCTTGGTGTGCCGTGTGTAGCCGGTGGGGGAGGGGCCAAGGCTTTGGTGGCTGGGCTGGATGTCGACGGCGGCCGAGCGGGGCCCGAGTTAACGAGGCCAGGCCGTGATCACTGAGGCGGGTGGCTGCCCGGCCGTTTCGTTTCGGTTGAGCTCCGTTTCGACTCCATTGTGACCCGCAGTGTGAAGAGCCCGGATAATGACGTCACCTTTCGTCTTTGGGAAGGGAGAAGAGGAGAGGGGCGGAATTGGTCCTCCCCTTCCTTTCCCCTCCGTCCCAGGGGCCAGCCAAAGGCTGACGCGCGGCTAGGGGCGGGGACAAGGGCTTGGCAGCCAAGCTGCTGAAGAACAAGGCAGATAGCCTTGGCTTCCAGGGCTTCGTAGAAAGGCCTTAGCCTATTTTCCCTTGAAACTTTGGCTTTGTATCAGTTTGAGAAGCACGCATTGTGCATTGTTACTATCGAGACGAATTTATTCTTGTACTCATCTTGGATCTGGAATAAAATCTGGGGAAAGGTATTGAAGACGACTAAACAAATGCTATAGAAATGAGAAGAGTCGGTGTCTTAATCAAATACTTTGGAAAATTGAGAAAACACATTGCTACGGTGTTGGGAAAATTAACCATTTGGGTCAGCTGGCATAATGCAGAAATGTTACAACTCTGTTACTGTTTATCTGTCCACTAAATATGTATGTGGTCTTTAGGAGTCAATCACTCAGAGTCGAGCATGATTTATTGCATAGTTTCTGAAATTTCAAGATAAAATCTGCTATACACTGGCTGTAATCAGGCAAAACAGTAACAGCTACGAACTATGATTTGCAAACCATTATGGCCAAGCCAAAACCAGACTATCATGCTACTTTATACGGTGGTGTTTTGATTTGGTAAATTCCAAGAACACAATTATTGACATGATCCTTCCGGTGGGTAAAATGAGGATCCAGATTGTTGGCAATATGCTGATTCTGTAAACCGCTTAGAGAAGGCTGTAAAGCACTGTGAAGCGGTATATAAGCCTGCGGTATATAAGTCTAAGTGCTATTGCTATTAGCATTAGAATGACAAGTTTTAGCTTATATCTATTCCACCATTTTTCTAATTGTTTCATATGACTATCATTTCATTTGTTGGCTTTCTGAAATAAAAGACCATAAACTGATAGAAGGGTGGTAACTTAGCAGACATGCATGAAGCCTAGGGTTTATAGTCAGTAATTTTATCCCAGTTTCAATTCAAAACTATGAAAAAAATACAAATCATAATTAAGAAACATAAGCATGCATTGTTCCAATATTATATGATTATCATTGAAAGTACTCATGATTCTCCGGGTGATAATATTACATCAAAAACTAAGCAGCATCAGGTTTGGGCTGGACTAAACCTGTTGGCTAACTTGGGAAGTTGCAAAAACATCTTGCCGGAAGGCAAAAGCAAATCATATTAATGCTGCTATAAAGAAAACTGCATTGGCATATCCATGAACCATCTAGGAGCTAAGACTGAGATGGAACACCTTTTAAAGAAATGTACATCAAGAAAGATTGGAACATTTTTTTTCTTTTGGGTTTTGCTTAGAATTATATTTACTTTTAATGACTATATCACATGTTTTCAACACACTGCATGCATTCAATAGGAGTAAACTTGTTGCTGATTTTCATTTGTAGACCGTGTTTCATGCATCTCACTGCAGTGTCCAATAATAGTCAGCCAGAATTGATGGATTCCAGTTGCCCTGATACCATTTTTCCATTGTGACAATGTCCTGATGAAACTTTTCACCAAGTTTGTCACTGACTGCACCTAGATTTTCATGAAAAAAGTCCAAGTGTGAATGCAGAAAATGAATCTTCTGTAACATATTGCACTTCATGGTCTTGTATGCTGTAAGAAGTTTGTCAAATAAGTAAACTTAGTTTGATGATCTGTAGGTGCCAAGAAAATTCTCAACAATATCGTTGAATAATTTCCAGATGATTTTCTCTGGCCCCAGTAACCGATCTTTCAACTATTTGTCATTGACATATCTGGATCTACAGATCAACAAAAATGCCTTCCTTAATCTTGGCATCAGTTTTCTTGGAAATAGCTATCTCAACCTTCTTCATTCATCATTTTTACAAAAATTTTCACCAGTCCGAGTTTTATGCGAAGCAGAGGCAAAAATATCTTTGCTGGATCAATGAATTGTTCATGTGCATGTTTGTCTGTCCTAGAATCAAATTCTTTCATGGTGGTCATTTGTTTTTAAGTATAATATGACTATCTCGCATGACTATCCCTTTCACATATGTGTAAGAACAATATTTGGTATATCCAAGCTGCATTCTAAGTAGAAGACCCACTACTTTTAGATGTATTCCAGTTGAATTTGATGTAGTGGATGGGCTTCAATAACAGTTCCATGTTTCTTTCATGTGTGCAACATGGCTAACAGGTATTGAAAAGTATACATTGCCATTATGTAAAAACAAAAGATTTCTATAAAATGGTACATGATAGGTTAAATTACAAGTTTTTGTGATTAGCAACCAAAAAATCTATAAAATACACCCAAAAGTGTTCAGAAAGCAAAGTCTTTGTTGTCCAGTGTTATCAAATGCTTCTTTCCTTATCTGTATCCTGAAATTCTGTTCATTTTAGATAAAAAGCATATGTTTGCTTTCTTCAAAATATTTAAAGTAATCAGACAACCTTTGAACAGAACAGAACAGAACAGTATAGAATAGAATTCTTTATTAGCCAAGTGTGATTGGACACACAAGGAAGGAATTTTAACAGAGGTGAAATGTAAAATTTGTTACTACTCTGTGGGCGTGGCTTGGTGGGGGGTAATGTGACTGGGTGGGCATGGCCAACTTTTTTTTTAAACTTTTCAAAGCATTTTTTCTAATGCTTTGAAAAGCCTCTGCCGATCAGTCAACTCAACTGGGATCGTCAGAAGAGCTTTTTAAAAAATGCCTCTCTGACAATCAGGCAACTCAGCTGGGATCGTCAGAGACTTTTCAAAGCATTTTTTTAACCACCTCTTCAGCCAAGAGGTTGCAGAAAAAAAATGCTTTGAAAAGCCTCTGACAATCCCAGCTGAGCTGCGCGATCATCAGAGACTTTTTTTAAAAAAACTTTTAAAAGCATTTTTTCATTGGAAGAGTTTGTAGAAAAAATGCTTTTAAAAGTTAAAAAAAAAGCCTCTGATGATCGTGCGGCTCAACTGGGCCTGGGAGGGGCACAGGGATTTTTGCTACCGGTTCTCCGAACCACCCGCCGCCATCGCTACCAGATCAGGCGATCTGGTCTGAACCGGGAGCATTTCGCCACTGAATTTTAAGTTTTCTGCTATCTATTTAAAAGCAGAATAAAGTCTTATTCTGAATTGAGTGGAAAAATATAGACAGTTATATGCAACATTAAACAATATGAAATGTATGGATGCCAGAAAAACTAGTTTGCATTCCTGCAAACTGTAAAAAATTTCTAGAAATCTAGAAAGATGCAAAGTCAAACTAATGCTAATATTTTTCAAATGAAATATAGAGTCTGTATCTAAAGTACTATATATGTAAAAAGTACTTTGTGTGCATGAACATTCCATATAATTTCTTCAGAATGTATTTATTTGATTTAAATGTTTTACAAGAATTGGAAACATTTCAAAATGAAGGATGCTGGTATATAGCAAATTACTTAGAAGTGGGAAGTATTGCAGTTCAAGTTCTTATGCAAATGTCTTCAAACATTCAATGTTTGCATTTTTTTTACATTTAACTTCTTATTTCTATCCATCTAGTATAAGAATTCTGCTGGATCAGACTTAAGTCCTACATCCGTGATGGCGAACCTATGGCACGGGTGCCACAGGTGGCACGCGGAGCCTTATCGGTGGGCACTCGAGCTCAGCTCTGGCACACATGCGCGCACCGGCCAGCTGATTTTTGGGCCTTCTGGGCCCACTGGAAGTCAGCAAA
>JANHZT010008735.1:7907-19344 GCA_032468215.1 Stegonotus admiraltiensis | reverse complement strand
GACCCCCAGGGGGAGAGCCTTCTCTGTGGCGGCACCCACTCTCTGGAACGAACTACCCCCGGGGATACGTATGATCCTGGACCTTCAGACTTTTCGTCAGGCTCTTAAGTCACATCTATCTCATCTAGCCGGGCTGGCTTAAATTCCCATCTCTCGGTTTTATTTGTATTTGATTTTAACTGGCGTGTTTTTAAATTGCAGGCCAATATTATTTAATTGTCTTTTAATTGATTTTTAATTTTTGTATGTTTCCTTTTATTCTGGTTGTTCACCGCCCTGAGTCCTGTTGGAGAAGGGCGGTATAAAAATCAAATCAAATCAAATCAAATCAATCAATAAATAGTGGACCCAATGGATTTTGCTGTGAACCTAATGGCATTTATAGTAGCGTCAGCTGAAAATTCAAAGGGAGCTTCAATCTTACTGAGGTCCTGATGAGATCTCGTGTCTGATGGAGGGAGTCTATCCTGTAGCTGTTTAAGCCATAGAAGAGAGGCCCTATTGAAGAAGGACGCTGATGTCGCGGCCTTGATGGCCCAGGCCGCTGCTTGGTGGTCCTTGACTAAAACCTTTTCCGCCCGCTTATCTTCTGGGTGAAGACAATCCTCTGAAGGCCCCGTGTGGTGGGAGAAAGTTGAAAGAGCAACGATAGGAGAATCCACTGTAGGTATTTGCAAGAGAGTTGAAAGATCGGAAGCAGAATGACAGAGGCGTTTGTCCAATCCATTAGGACTGGGCCCCAAATCTGGGAGAGAACATTGCCTCTGAATAACATCTGTAAAAAGTTTGGGAGCAGGAATGGTCTCCGGTTCTACAGCAGGATCAGAGAATAGTGAGGAGGCCAGGTCACTTGCACTCGAAGTGGAGTCGCTGGTCGCTGGTAGAGAGTGCTTTAAACAGAAGGGACCTGAAAACCTGGGGTCGGAGAAGGCCGATGAAGGAGAGCTGGCCAGGAGCCAGGCCCTCATCGTCTGATAGGGCCAGATCTCTGGTCCCTTCCTGCTCTGAAATGGAGCCCTGATCAGAATGAACCGGAGATTTGGCCTGTTCCTGATCTGACATGGAATCCTCAAGGTGCTGAGGTGCATGTTGGAGACTCTGATGTGCTGTGAAATCAGGGATAGATGGAAGAGAGCCCTGTTGGAGGCACTGAGCCATGCCCTGTTGGATAGACCTGGCCAGGATGGTTTCCAAAGAAGCTGGCAAAACTGAGCCTTGTGGTTGGGGAGGTGGGCATGATGCTGGGGAAGACCAGGCGCAGAAGCCTCCTCCCCTGAAGACTGGTGAGGTATGGAAGTGGACAGGGTTTGGAATAGAGGCTCACTCCCCGGTGGGGGAAAAGGGCCGCAGGGTGCTGGTTGATCTGGGAATAAATCCCATCTAGATTGCCCTGACCCTTGAGGAAGGGGAGATCCAGGCCTATGCTGTGGGGATTCAGTTGAGGTAGGCCTCGATCCTGACGTGGCGACCGTCTTGGTCACTTGCTTTTGTGCCTTTAAGATGGCCTTTTCTATTGCCTTGTGCCTCCTCTGTTCTTCTTTAGAAGGTTTGGCAGGCTTGTCTGATGGCGGGGGGAACCCTTCTGGAGTCAGGGCCTTTTGGGGTGTGGTAGAAGCCCGGGTCACTGTCATGTCTCTGCTGCCCCCTAGAGGCTGCTCCCTTAGGAGAGTGGGACCACATTTTAAAACGTTGCCAGGGAAGTTGTGATCAAAGATAAGTAATTGGAAAAAGGCAAATAGCTCAGAGTCACTCACTATTTAACTTTGAGGGATAATGCCTCTGCTCTGCTGGTGAAGAGATTCTGAGGAGTAATGGAGTGTGGCTGCCCTGCAGATCGCTAGCTGTCTGGCTTCAAACGTGATCAAGATTAGCACCAATGCTCCCACTCGCACTCTTGCTGCTAGGCAAATGCTGTTAAAACGCAGCCAAATTTCTCACCCGATGATCTGGGTAGCCTGGGACAGCATGAGAATGAAATCAAGCCGCTGCCCAGATGGAGCTGCCAGCCAGTAGTCCAATGCCGCTCTGCAGCCTTCGGTGGTATCAGGCGAAAAGCCCTTCATGCCGGAAAGTGTTGTGTCCAATTAGGACTGAAGAAAGGAATTCGAAATTGAAGGGAATTCGAAGGAAATTTGAAGAAAAAAATGATCCAAAAGGTGAAGAAATGGCTAGGCTGGGAAGACACGTCTGTCCAGCATAGACCGAATCGGAACACTGGAGGCTAGCAGGAGAGGGCAGAGCTAAACAAATCAGCTTGGTCCTATAGCTGTACAGATGAGTTAACCCGTGCCTGACTGCTGTTCCCACCGACATGGAGAAGAACTCGGGTTCTAGTGATTTTATGGATATGTTCATGTAGGGCTTTTGGCAATAATGAAGAACTAGTTTGCCATTGTTTTTTCTGCAATATTTGTTGACTTCCCATTGTTTTTTCTGCAATATTTGTTGACTTCCCAATCTAGATTACACATGTAGAATTTCCTAATGATCACCCAACCAAGTACTAAACAGATGCAATTCTACTTATATGTGCAAAATTGACCAAAGCCTTGCCTACTGGACCATGCTCCCTACTCCCCTTGTTCCAACTGGCTACCAGGCAGGGCAAAAATGACAGCCAGCAGACATACTATTCACATGGCCTCATTCTTCCCTCACATTTTCTTTCTGAAGCAAGAAAGAGAAAACAAAAATCAACCACTGTGTGAAGGACCAGCAAAGTGGCTCCTCAAAACAAACATAAAGATAGGAACTGCTGCTTGACTTTGGAAAAGAAGAACCATAAAGACAGGAACTGCTGCTGACTTAGGGAGAGGGAGGTAGATTTGGTGGGAATTCACCTCGGCTGTGGATCCAGAGGGAACACTACAGAACTATTGGAATTTAATTGGCCTTTTTCTAGAGCTTGCAATAAAATCAATATATAGAGAGAGCTCTATCCCTAAATTGTTGCCTGCAGGATTTATTATAGTAGTATCAGTGGGAATAGCTGTTCCCTGCAAAACACTACTTTGCTATTTTCATTTTCACGTTCATATTCCTTGCTATATCATACAATTCATCTGTAAAGGTTTTCTGTGATTGATTCTAGAACTAAAAGCCTTACAGGCAGTAATTCAAGGGCATAGCTTTTGGATAAGTTAGGTTTATAGCAAAGAGTGGAAAACAGTTAATGAAGAAATCTGACAATTACAGACTGCAAGACACAATCTAATCTCTCCCCCAGAATCTAATTTCAAAATGTATACTTCATTCTCAAGCATAATGGGCTGAGCATATATGACATTTAGGTTGATGCAATAATTTATACCAGTGTATTATGAATAAAAATAATTGGTCTGGTCTCAGAGTCTTTGCTTCTAACAGACTGACCTAACCCTTACACTCTGACATTTGTAGATATCTTCCTCTAGCAATAACCAATGATAGCATCATATGCATATAAATTATATGTACATTATTGACCCCACAATGTCATCAGAAGCATTTCTTGCACTATTTTTTATATTTGTAAATTCATTAAGTAATCAAGGAAATCATATAATCTTACTCTTTACTGATGTTGAACTATTTGCTAAACATTCTATTTATATTCATGCATACATTCATTCTTCTATCATCATTCTTATCACACTCAAAATCCAACTTTAAACTCCATACTCAAATTTTCCATAATTCAATAACTGAAAAATCTATTCACCATCATACATTCTCTAAATCAGCAAACATGAATATACTGCATTTCTCAATGATCTGCCAAAGAAAAACAAAAACAAAATTAATCTGCATACATCTCCTTCCTACATTACTCTTCCCAAATTTTGTCCTTGAAATCCATCATAGTCAGAATTCTGTCACTTTCACAGATATACTTATCAAATTAATCTCTTATCTTCAAATGCATTATTGCTATTTATTTGTATAGATCAATTACCGAATTTATTAATGAATTTATTTACCAACGCAATCCAAAAATATTCTAGGTAGTATAAAGACACAACAATAAAAACCACAACAATACAATATTATTAACTATCAGTTATTAACCAAACCCATTCAGGTGCCAGTGATTTTACATGGCACTTTTCCAATTGTGAAGCACACATGTACACAGACATTAAGTTGCAATCCAAGCCACTTACATATTTTAACATTTACATTATGTACAATTGCAGTCTTACCATCTTTGCAGAATATATTACCTCCTTTTCATTATTTTTCTTCCATATTACAATTTATAGCATTGAATTCCAGTATTCCAATATATCCCTATCACATAAAAATATCTAAAATATAGTTACAATTATTTGTAACTATATTTTTATCTCTACGTACATTAAACAATAGCCTTTTTTGCAGAAATCATTCTTGGCTATGCATTTTTTCTCCCCCACAGTGCAATGGAATATTCTATGCCTGGAAATGGGAATGACAGTTTGCAAAGTACTGTATTTCAGGGCCAGAACATTTGTTAAGTTCCTTATCAGACAAATGGGTAACAGAATCTTGTGTGTCAAGACACAGGTACAAACTGGGTCAGAGGGACCAGTTTTCAAGATTCTGCAATCTTTTCTTTTTAATAAATCTGATTGAGACATTGAGAATCTAGCTTTCTTCATTGTGAGCAGCTTTAGGAGCTTGTTTTCCGCTCCGTTATACTACCATGCATCTTTTTATACTTCCTATTAATGTAAGTCCACAGTGTTCTGTGGTACTTTCTAACATTGTCATGGCTGGGATCAATTTGAGACTTTTAAGATAAAGTTCAATGAGGTTCATCTGCATATCCTGCTAATCATGGTGCAATCTGCTCCTCTAACAATTTTTAGAGGACATTTAAAGTTGATTTTGGCTTCAATGCAACCCCAGCATGGTGGAGGCAACTCAAAGTCATAGACAGCTATTTGAGTTGTAAGTAAAGGTTTTGGTATTCTTATAGAGCAGAGGTGTCAAACTCGCGTCGTCATGGCATTGTCATGTGACATATCACAACTCCCCCCCCCTTTGCTAAACCAGGCATGGCCATGGCCATGATGCATCTGGCCTGCAGGCCGTGAGTTTGACACCTGTTATAGAGGTGGTGCCATATAAATGATCTGTAATGCATCACTGCTGATGAAATAGCCAGGGGCTGGAATCAGCCTTGCTCTTATTAGATACTTAGATTGTGATTGGCATGACCTTTCTCACCCAGTTATTCATGCATTCTTAGATTCTTCTGCCCGAATAATACCTGACCCAAATTCCCAAGTTGCAAAAGCTCTATTATAAATTTTGTAAGGCCTCTGCAGACTTCAGGAATAGGCAGTTTTGCCTATTACTGTTACCCTGTTTCCCCCAAAATAAGACATCCCCTGATAATAAGCCCAATTGGGCTTTTGAGCACATGGCAATAAGGCCAAGCGCTTATTTCAGGGTTCAAAAAAATATAAGACAGGGTCTTATTTTCGGGAAAACACGGTATGTCTCACCAATGTCCTCCTTTTGCTCCTGGGATGACCATCTTAGTCTCTCTCCTCTGCTGTCATCAGCTAAGCTACTGTAGTGATATGTGTCTTTCCATCAGGCTTCAAGCACCTTAGCAAGCAATAGTCAGTTGCTTGGTTGTTCTTTCAGCAGCAAACATCAAAATGGAAAGGTAAAGACAGGGAGGCAGCATGATGCTATCTGGCAGTAATATCTTTTATTTTTTGCATTTCTTCATGTTATTTATGAGAAGTGTTTGCTGGCTCAAACTTGAGTTTTTAAGATTTCTATGTGGAACCACTTGACTAGGCTATTTTGAGTCTGATTTTTATGGCTGAGGACAGCAAAGAGTGTATGAACATTCATGCCAGTGATGGCATTCAGCCAGTTCTCTCCGGATCATGCGAACCAGTAGGGGTGACTGCAAGAGGCTCCGCCCACCCACTTGGACATAATGCGCAACTACTGTGCATGCGCAGAAGACCATGCGCATGTGCAGAGGTGGCATGTGCGCTCACATTTGCGAACTGGTAGGGAAGATAAGTGAATCCCACCTCTGATTCATGCGTTTCTTTTTATATATATATTCTTTTAAAATTGTTATATGCTCAGTTTTTTTGGAGTCATGCAGCCTTGAATCAATCAATCAATCAAATAAAGTGAGTGAAAACTGCCAGTGTCCCAAGTCTTCCAATAGTGTATTAGTATTAGCTATGATCAAGCAAAGGAAGTCAATCTACTTCTTACTTCCTTCACTTAGTATACTTTATAAAGTAGGCCACCATGGTAGCTTGCTTTACAAACCATAATGTACGGTGATATGTAAACCAAGTCAATAACTTATAGGTTGTTACTACTTATAGTTTAATTGCTTTGGAGAATAGTTATAGGAACATTATGAATACCATCTTCAGTTCTAGATGAAAGGTGGGATATTAAACTAGTAAATTAATTCAGTTAAAGACATAAAGAAGTCTAAAAACAAATATGCTTAATTAGACTGAGTTTGTTGTAAATGGAACAAAAGAGACATTTCTGCCATCCAGAAATTACTTTTGTTTAAGGCTGCTACATCTGGCTAGCAGACACTGAGTTGACCAATATGTAAAGCAGATTTAGAATTTTCTGTATCTCTGCTATTATTTATTGGTAAACCAGATTTAGCACCAGATTACTTTCTGAAATATTTTATTTCAGTTGAAACTACATTTTTAAAACAAGTAAGCCCTAATACACTCTATTTCTTACAGTAAATTAATTTGATACTGACAAAATACATTGCTCCTTGTAATGTTTAATAATTTACTGTAATAACAGCAGAAAACACCTATTGGTTCGCAAAATTCCAAACGACCACCAGGTGACCGTAAAGAGATACAGGTCCCTAGTTCTTTGCTGCCCTCTAGTGAACGTTTGGAGTTTTGCAAGTCATGTCTACTAATGGTACGGACGGGTGTCTTCATGAAGTCTGTAATCGAATTCGAGTCGAGGGGGTCTTTATGGCTTATATAATGCAATAAGTTAAAATTGAATTATGACATCTACCTCGGTCTTATGATAACACAACATTACGGTTTCTTTGCTACCTTAAAATGGATTTGTTCTTGTTCTTGCTGCCAATTCTTGTCCCTGAATATCAAAACCAAAGATTTTGAACCCGGAAGCTTGGAACTATTGTTGAAATTAAACAAAAGAAAGAAAATGAGAAATGATCTATGATACATATAGGATCCCAGACGGGATTATTTCCTGTCCGTCACTTTCTCCGGATCACTTCCGGTGCAGTGTTCAAACCCGCCCCTTTTAGCAATGGCGGTGTCACTGTCGCCAACCGTGGCGCTGGCTGGGCAACGAAGTGCGTTGTGAGCACTTTTCTACACTTGAAGCTTTGCCGGCGGGTGCCTATCTCTGGGGTGCGAAAGGGCTCTGGCAGCGCGAAGGGGTTTGCTTGGTTTCTTCTCGCTTTGCCGCGATGGCGCCGGTGCAATTGGAGACCCATCAGCTGGTCCCGGTGGGCGGTGGGCCCGCTTCGGCTCCGGCCCCACCGCCCCCAGGGACTGCGACCGCGGCAGCTAGTCCTGGATACCGACTCAGCACGCTCATCGATTTTCTGTTACATCGGACATATGCCGAGCTCACTGTCCTGGCCGACCTGTGAGTCCTGTATCCCAGCAATAATTTAATCTCCGGCTTTGCTTGGGAAAATCCTTGCTGCGTAGACACCTCTTGTTCTTTTTGGAGGAGGGGGGTGATCTATGTTAAATTAAAGTTATGGAGAAAAAGAGCAGAAAGTAGTGGTGCGTAAGCTTCCGACTCTGGTAACGAAACTGATTTCCACAGTAAAAAGAAATAAAATGAGTTTCGCTGCCTAAAGAGACCCAGTCCGTTATGCTATAGTGTACATTTTAGCGTGACAGTAAAATTTTATATTGTGTATTATGTGAAGCAATTATTGGGAGACTAGGAATAGGAATTGGAAGCATTTAAATTGAAGATGCCATACTGGGATTATATTTCATCAGTTTAAGTTTGTATAAACTTGGTAACAATGTCCTTTTGCATAGTATAAACATTTTAGATAAAATAAATATGTATAAATGTGTTTTCTAACGTGATTGGATGCGTGATAGATACTATAGGTATTCAACCGAAGATGTGCAGTGTACCTTTTCTTTCAGTTTTATATATTCTGCGTAGAGTTTGTCATAAGAAAATGACTCATTTATTGTTGAATCTTTAACAATTATGCTTATCTGAAAGTATTGTATATGTGTTTATTATTTGTATAATTGAGATTTCTTTTATAAACAATTTAAATATCAAGCTTCAAAATGTAGGCTCATAATACATTGGGCATTTGCATATATTTTGGAATGTAGGGCAATATACCGAGGTCCGAGAGGATACTTTTTATAGTCTAAAATTTAATATTCTTGCAATCTTTTATGTCATAGTGTTTATTCTTTTTTTTCTTTTTAAACCAGATTACCAAGAAAAACTGATATGGAAAGGTGAGTAATGATTGTTATGATGGTTGTACAACTCAATGAGAGATAGTTGAACTTTGTTAAGCTGTAGAAATATTGCTATAGAGCAATATTTTAATGCAAAGTTTGAAAATCAAAACACATTTGACTGCTTTACACATTGACAGCTTGATTCTGTGGAAATAATCTATTTGCTTACAGTGCAAATCCAAACTACAGTTTCATATTGCCTGTAGATCATAATGTTGATTTGTGCTTATACTCTATTTAAAGATTACTATGTTTAAAAAGTTTCTGCAGCTATCAAGGAAAAAAATGTACTGATAAATTATTATTTTAAAAGAATCACATTTGATGAAGACTTTCCTGGTTTACAAGAATTTATCTGATGGGTGGCACAAAATATCTTCTTTTTGATAGCAAAATTAATTGCTAGTTTTATTTTCAGGCAGTTTAAGAAGCATTTCATTATAGTAGCTAAATAAGACTTTACCCCATGCTTTTGCTTCTCTACAACTTTTCTCAGAAGCAATATAGAAACAACATAAACAATTATTTATGTGGCTAGCCAAACATTTGAAAGTTAATGATTTCCTTATATAGGTAGTCTTTGACTTAAGTCCACAATTGAGTCAAAAATTTCTGTTGCTAAGCAAGGCAATTGTTAAGTGAGTTTTGTCCCATTTTATGACCTTTCTTGTCATTGCTGTTAAATGCAATTTTTAAGGTAGTAACATCGTTGATGAGTGAATCTGGCTTCCTTGTTGACTGTGCTTGTCAGAAGGTCACAAAACATGATCACATGATTCTGGGACACTGCATCCATCAGAAATATGAACTAGTTGCCAAGCATCCAGAATTCTATCATGTGATCATGTGGGTGCTGCAATAGTTGTAAATGTGAAAAATTGTCATAGGTCATTTTTTTCACTGCTGTTATAACTTTGAACGGTGACTAAACAAACTGTTGTAAGTCAAGGACTACCTGTACTAGATATTTGTTCAGTCTCCCATGTTGGCTAAGTGCATGTAGTGCTGTTTCTAGATTCCATTTGTACCTACAGTTCAATAAAGGGGTTAATTCTACAGACTGGCAATCTCTTGAGCTAGTATGATGTGCTCCTCCTCTGTCTCTGTCATTTCCCATAATTGCTACTCTGCTGCTCTCAATTTAAAAAAACTGTGTGCATGTTTGGGTGAAAAGATGGCAGCAACTATGGCTATAACATGCTGTCACACACATGACCATGTTTTTTTTCTTCCTAACAGAAATTTCGCAGACTACTACATCAACTTAAGATAGCACATGACAAAAAATATTATTTTAGATTCTACAGTCCGATATGAATTATAGCTAAGAAAATAGAAAATCCTAACTAAGAAGCAGTCACAATTTCAAACTATCATTTTAAGTGGGATTATAGACAGTAGTTTGTTTTATTTATTAATCAAATTTCTAGGCTGTTGATGTTGAGCAACTCATATGTTGAGTTTAACATATGCAAACCATATAATCAAAATAAAATGCAAAGATAGCATAATCTATAGGGAACATCACCCAAATTTTCTCCTCCATCAGCAGACAAAACAATAATAGATATGCTAATCCAAGTTTTCCTTGAGAAAAAGTTATATTTATAGTGCTCTTTTAAAGGCTGGTAAGGTGGGGGGGGGGAGTGTCATACAAATTTCATGGGGATGCTATTCCAGAGGGTAGGTGCCATTACAGAGAAGTCTGCTTCCTGTGTCCTATAGGTAGTTCTGAAAGCCCATGTGAATATTTTTCTTTTGTAATTTTAAGAATATTTTTCTCTTTCTTTCATAATATTTCCTAATTCTGCCCTTAGTGGCTCAAGTTCTCTTTTTCAGAATAAGTGCACCACATTTGTTCATTATATTGGTAGTAGATTTTGTCTCTATGCTTTCCAGAGTGGATAAGACTTCTCAACACAGCTATTTCCTTTAATTTTCTGAGTTTAATTGATAATTAACTGATTATTTGTACCAATAATTACTGGCCTGTACCACAATTTGCATCTGGAAATATCCTGGTTGATTTGGAGTTCACTTCTCCATCTTGTGTTTTCTACAATGTACTCTACTTGATTTTGATGTCCATGTAGAAAAAATGTCTTAATATTGAAGCAGCAGTTGGTCAAACTCTCTTAATCTATGTTTTACGTTATAAGTAATCCTTGACTTATGACGGTTATTAAATCAACAATTTTGTTGTAAGTTGTGATATTTATAAAGTGGGTCATCATGTGAGCACACCCGATTTACAATAGTTTGTGCAATGGTTATTAATTGAATGCAGTAAAGTGAATGCCGTGGTTCTTAGAAGGACCTGTTGTTCACTATGAGGCAGAAATAAAGGACGGTTTTCAAAAAACTTGTAAAACAGTCATGTGACCATGTGATGCTACAAACAGCTGTAAATGAAGGCCAGTTACCAAGTGCCCAAAATGTGGTCACATGACCATGCGGGGATGAACAGTGGAACTTAGAATCTGGTTTGTTAAGTCCCTTTTTCAGGGTTCATCAGAACTTCAAATGGTCACTAAGCCACCAGTAATAAGTCAACTAACTGCAGTTTACCCAATTCAAATCGTGCTGTGATTGGAAATTCCACTATATTTGTACAATTTTTTCTTCACATTTATTTTGGTACTGTAGATCCTTTGCTTTACCTTTTATCATGCCTATTTTGCATAAAAGGATCCCTTGGTCTGAATTTCTCTTTGCTTTTTCATTCAGTTGTTATCCCAACTAATTGTTTCTTATTTAGATGAAATTTCTTATCTTGCTCATGTTTGGAACATAGTATTTAGTTGGGCAAATTTTCCTTTGTTGCCTTTTGTACTCTGCTTTTCTTTACTATATTCAACCTGTTGTCATTTTTTCTTTAGTTCTTTGCATTTGGAAATTTTTGCTTAGTCTTTAATGATGCCACAATTTTAATCCAGAGTTCTTCAAGCATCTTG
>JANHZT010008733.1:39300-50322 GCA_032468215.1 Stegonotus admiraltiensis | reverse complement strand
CTTTTAAATGCTCTGACGATCCAAGCTGAGTTCCCTGATTGGCAGAGGCTTTTTAAAAAAGCGTCTGCCGATCAGGGAACTCAGCTTGGATCCTCAGAGCCTTTTGAAAACATTTTTTTACAACCTCTTAGTGGAAGAGGTTGTAGAAAAATGATTTTAAAAGTAAAAAAGAAAAAAAATTGGCCACGCCCACCCAGTCACATTACCCCCCCACCAAGCCACGCCCACAGAACCTGTAGTAACAAATTTTGGATTTCACCCCTGGGCTGGATGGTCATCTGTTGTAGATGCTATAATGGTTCCTGCACTTAATAGGGACTTGTACTATCTCCAAAATCCCTTTCAGCCCTTACATCCTATAATCCTAGGATTTTATGAATTTCTGCTTGCACAAGGTAAAGCAGTCAAAATGATATGAATCAAACTGAATCACAACGATTTGTGAATGATACAATACGTAATCGAGTTGCATAAAGACACTCATCCTCATCTCTCTCTAAACATCCCATAAATATGCTTTGTACACCACTTTTAAGTTGCTTACGCTATTGCTTTTCTCCAACATATATATATGGGTTTAGTGCTTTTTTGAAAAAGTAGCTAGACCAATTTTTTTAGAGAACAATATAATCAGCTTCTAGATTCAGTTTCTTTGTCAGGATTTTAATAGAATATTTTTTAAAAGTCTGCATAATTTATTAATTACAGTAACATTTGATTTACTTTGCTTTCAGTTCACCTGCCAAGCTAAGAGGCAATCTGGCTCACCAATGCATGTTTGTATCATAGATTAATCCCCTTAGAAATTAACTGAAATGACTTATTAGAAATGAAAGCAAACATTTTGCCTGTAACACAGTCTGAATGGTCTCCACCCTTTGTAGACAGTAATTGAGTTGAATGTGGGGTATGATAGCAAAATTAAAGAAAACTGGAACAGCAAGTTTTAGGCGTCCTGCAAGCTGTGATAAATGCTTTAAAAATGCCTGTAAGAAAAATAAGCAAAAACTTGAGAGAAAAAAAACCCCTCAGTGTTTATAATACGTATAAAGTTGTTTTAGTAATATATTGACATAGCTACAAAAATAATTGGTGTATCTCATCTTGGTAAGAAGGTAACATTGTCACCAGAAATGATGTCTGTATCACAACTTCAGATAAATGACAGCCTGGAATTATAATGAAATAGTACAAATGACACACTGGTTAGTCTCATTTTAAATAAATGTGCTATAAAATTACTATATGTGCATTGCTTGGGGTTAACAACACACTATAGGCTGATTATATGATATCACTACAATGTTATATTTTTCAATAATATTAGGGGTATTTGGTAAAATGCCCTCTAGTGGCCTCAGCAATGTCCCCCACTAATCTCTCATTTCTCTTGATTTTTTTCTTTCTTCCTTGACACTTCATTTTGTGATTGCACTATGGCGCTATGGACTTGTATACAGAAATTTTGCCCCAGAGGAATCACTACTAATTGCCTTCACAGTATTACATTTATGCAGTTCAGAAAATTGTTTATAAAATCAAATTTGCTCAGAAAACAGAATTGAGGAGCAATAATCTCAAGTACTGGAGAACAAAGAGAACAAAAAAGAAAGTGGGTAATTATGCTCTTCCCTCCAGACTTTTTGGATAGAAAGAAAGACATAAAAGCAAAATGAAGAGAGTGAGCTTGTCTCTCCTTGTCTACAATACATCGGAGATAAATATAGTACTGTTGTAGGAATTCATGAAGTCAAGTAGTCTTAAGCCATGGTTTGAATTTCATTTGTTCCAACAAAAATGATTTATTCTCAGTTTGTTACATTGAATGAAGAACAAACTGCAGTAAATCCAAGAAGAATGCTTCAAATTTACTTAAAATATAATTTCACTTTCTACAATGGAGAAGAGGGAGGAATGTAAAAGTTCTGAGATAAACTTGATTCTATGCATATACTTCTAATGAATCCCAAATACATTTTCCAGAGTTGTGATATTAACCATGCATTCTTATTTTTTTTTAAGTAGAGTGAAACATAAAAAGTATTTTATGGAAGAGAAAATCTTGGTTATCACTTTCCTAATATTGAACAGGTTACTATTCCAAAAATCAATAACATAAGCAAGAAATCAAATGTAAGGTATTAGAATTTTCCCAATTATGATTCAAGAGGGCATTAAAGAATAATGAGGCAAAGCTTGAATATCTTTATGCTTCATGCTATAATGAAACACAAATGGAGGACAAAATGACTAGTAAAAGTGTGTTATATATTTTATGAGATAAAAAATAACCAACAGATTCAAATGAGGTATATTTACATCATTTCAGAATAGAGGGAATACAAAGAAACTACAGTAAGTTGCTAGCTTATCACAAATACTTGGAAGATCTCCAGAGTATTATCCTGACTGACTTATCCCTAAAGTACCATGTTGCCAAGAAACAGCTAAATAATGAAGTGTTGAGTTCAAGGAAATGGAGGGACTGAATAGCTGCCAAAAGTATTTTGAAGACTCAAGAGTTTAGTTGTAAACACGGTATTTGTACTGTAGAGTTTCCAAGTTCTGCTCATTTGTTCCAAGAGCAACTCCTTTGTTTATGTCACACTGCAGGACAGGCAGGAGGGAAAACTATAAAGTACACAACAACCAGGTAGAAGCATCAGGGTTCTCTTGTTTCTAGCTGCCACAAGACTCATGTCTGTCCACTTTCTCTCAGAGTAACGGTGTAGAGAAAACATAGTCCTAGGGTGGTAACAGGTATACAAAATACAAATTATAGGTGAGTAAGAGGTATTCTCAGTGAGCTGGCTGTATTAATTCCCATCACAATCCAAACAAGCAATTATCTTTTGGATACACATGTTGTGAGGATCATACATACTGTACCTTTGTTTCCCAACCATTTTTTTTGGCCTGTCTAAGCCAAATGTGATATCAGTATAAATATATTGTATAATTAGTGTGGGAATGCATTAAAAGTGATGCATCATGGCTGTGTTGGACAAAATGCCCATCTGGGTTCAGGTCCAAGTGGGAAGAAAGACACTGGAAACATGGAGACTGCTTGGAAAGATGGTTTAGTGGTGGACAGGACCACATGGTTTGAGGTCCTGGGCAAAAAAAAAAGCACATGGGTGAGAGAGGGAGAGAGATTTATACCCTCTTTTGGGCCCCATCTTGGAGCTTCCTGTTCCTGTTTAAGAAATGTTTGATTGGTTGTCAGACTCCCATGGGGCCATGCAGGGGTAACTTTGTAAGTTGTCTTGAGTCCCAGGCCTGGTTGAATCCTGCTGGGTGATGAGGTAATGAAGGGGCTTTGGGCAATTCCTATTATGGCTTAATGGTTTTGTCCTGGTTTGGATCTCGAGAGAGGGTTAATCCTATCATGTCCTGAGGGCCATGTCTTTTGTTTTGTAGATAAGCTGGCCTAGTCTTTGCCTTGTAGATAGGTTGGCACCAAAATATCTGCAGGGGTGGTGGTGGTGGCAGGGAGCTGAGGCTCTGAGTTTGTCTTTAGAAACACGTTTCTCTTTTAGGGAAAATATAATATTCTGCCTTTTTAACATTTCCTAGAATATTTCATTTTTCTAGGAGAGGGGTGGGTGCTAACTTCCTATAGCTGATATTTATTAATGTTGGAAATGGCACTAGTATACAGTTCAAGTCATATAGGCAAGTTGCATAAGATTTAAACAGTTTTAAAATGAATGTTTAACTAAGACAGAATTGCCACCAAGGAAACGTATAGTAATGTGATAATACACAATTCTTGCAATTTTATTTCAAGTAAAACACAATCATAATTCTCTGGAGAACTTTTTCTGTTGATATCTTCACCATTTACCATGTTCTGATCATGCAAATACAATGCTCACAGTTGACTATTTTGCATTTGAATTCAGAATAAAACCATTCAATATTACACAATCAACAATATGCAATAAATAGTTATAGATGCCAGTTCCAAGCTCTTAGGGGTTCTTGCAGTTCTACTTCATTGTGTGTAGTATATAAATCCAAATACAGCATATCTGCATGGATCTCTATTCATCTTGCAGGGTAGATGACAGAAATCTGCTATTACTGCTACTACTACAGTACAACGTTTGTGTTAACGTCTCCTATAAAAAAGAGCCAGAAGCTTCACCAGTAGCGATGCCATTGAGAAACCAGATTGTATATGTCTCTACTCTCACTCTAGCTGAAATGCCAATTCCCTATAGAAACTCTTGCAGATAAAAAGCATGTTTTCTGTTGGCATTTTCCAATGTTCAGCGATGCTAGTATCTATATGTAGTAAGGAGTGTATGGAAAGCACCTTGTGACTGTAATAACGGTTTCATTTGATTTACAGGGTTATCATAAAATGTTTACAATCCAGAATGAAAGTGTCCACATTTGCCATAGAATCTCCTTTCAGTCAGAGGGTAGATTCAATGGCTAGATAAGGAGCGAAAAGATTTTCAGACTTATTCTTTTATTTTTTAAAATGCAGTCTTTCCAATTATTCTCTTGAGAAATAGAGAAATAGAGAAATAGAAAAATAATTTGTTTTTAATGAAAATAGAAGAGCTTCTGTTTTGCACATCCACTGCTTGTAGTGGGGCAAAAAAAAAATAAAAATCAGTCCCGGTAACCATTTTTTCTTTATTTCTCTTCTTCCTGAGCTTGCAAAAATGGAAGGGACTCCCATCTTTAGGGAGATTAATAGGTTGAATCCATATGTGAATCTTGAATATGAAGATCATGTGACTCTGCCACCAATAAGCTACATGGACGATCATTTGTACGTAGGTGGGAAAAGATTCCCACACTCCGGGTCAGCTGTACATAGGATGGGTAGAATCTGCCCAATAAATATTTTTAATGATTGAAATGATGCAGTAAAGTGTACTTCCACACCCAGAAAAACTAGGGCTATCCTTAAAAGGGTTGCCAGGGCAGCTGAAGCTAAAGACAATAACTTTCCAATAATAGAACTGAACACCCTCACAATGAGATGGCATAGAGCCATACCTGAATGCAGTATCTTGCGAATTTTGATAGGAATGGCAATGCCTGCAGTGTAGCTTCTATCAACCAGCTGAGAAACAGCAGTGCTGCATCTGCATCTGAACAAAATGTAGGAGTATGTCAATAATGCAGGGAATAAGGCATGTAGTCAATCTGCCTTGTCTAGAGTTTGATTATTTGGGGAGTCAACTATTGGGTAAGCAAGTCAATTCTAGAAGCTATTGCATCATATTTTTCCTCAGGGTGTTCTGGAGTGTGGCAGATAGAAAAAAAATCTGTTACTCTGCTACTGACTCAAGTATTTCATAGGTTCTCTTGGGAAAAAAAACTGCTCTCCCTTGCATTGGTGCACCTAAACATCTGCTATTGTTCGAAGTGTGATTTCAATGGCAGACACTTCAACATGTCATAATCTACTGACCACAAGGGGGCAGTGGGTGTAAATAGTTAAGAATTTACTATGTCCTCTCTGTCACTCTGCTTGCTCTTTGTCTAAGATATTGTTAATTTCATGTCACTTCCTTCTGCCTTTGTTCTCAGGCATGCATGCATGAAGTTTATGCATTGTGGCTCTTCTCCTGGAAGGCTTTGCCTCTCTCAAGAAGGTATTTCCTTAAATAAATCTACCACTGTAGTTAGAAAATCTGCTTCACTAATTGGTGCTCAGATTCCACAATTTCAGGAGTTCTCATATGCAATTTCCAACAACTGTACCATAAACTGACCATTAACCTTTTTGCAATGGAATAAAAGGTTTATTGAACATAAACTGATCTTGGTTGATTGGAGGGATGGAGTGCAATATTAAGATATAATTTGGATGGAAGTTACCTCGGCCGCCTCGAACGATACATAAATTCTAGCAATTACTGCAGATTATCTGTTACATTCATATATACACAATTTATATATAATGTCCACCTTTTCCAAGGAGATTGATTTAGAGAAAAAGGTGAAGGATGAATCTTCAGGTCCAATTTAGCTTAATGACTCCGTGTCTAAAACCCAGAGCTCCAGGACAAAACATTCATACTTGAATTCACTCTTGTGTAACAGTGTAGTAAACCACTGTGGCTAAAAATGCTATTTTACTTGTTAACAAGGCAGTTCAGCTTTCCTAGAGGCAAAACAAACTTCCTAGATTTTCTAAGTGGGTAGTCTGTTGCAGAAGACATAGTCATATTATTATTAATATAAGTACTCTTAGGTTTTTACTTTGATTGTATTAATCTGTGATGTAATGCTTCTAATCAATGACCTGGAAGAAGGCGTTTAATACTATTGCTTGCCATTAAACAATACAACAGAACTTGAGCACCACACTATTCATCAGTAACAAGAAGTTTATGGACTCCTTAGAGTTTCATGTAAACCTTTTGATCCAAACTGGAACTGCATTCAGTTTTTCATTAAAGCAGGCGTTATATAGCAGACTCTGCCTTTCTGGTGAATAGGCAGAAAACAAGCATTTAAGTATGTTCTCATCACATTGGTATAATTCACAAATTAAGGAAAGAAAATGTATTTTACTTTCAGTTTATGCTTGCCTTTCTTCTTTTAAAGAAAACACTTTGTCATTATTCCCTTAATTTCCAATGTTTAGGCTACCATTGCCCTTACCATTGTGGCCAAGTCATCTACTGAATGCACAAGGAAGGCATAAAGGCAACTGGAGGTTTTGCTGAAGTAGAAAGGAAATTTAAAGAAGAAAAACTAGTGGAGAAAATGGTAAAAATGAGCACAACATTAAACATGGAACAATTATTGGAAAGGACCAATGAGGAATTTAGATGAGAAAAAGAAAGGAGGCGGCAATGAATATAACAAACTATTATTTTTGCTTATTTAGCATGAGCTTTACCTATTCTCAGGTTAAATTTCTGCACAGATTATTTAAATTCCCAAAAATGTCTAGGTAAAAATGCAGATAATTTATAGGGGACAAAATGTTCCAGCTTATTTGTGATCTTCCTTTTAAATGGATTATGACAGAGAAAGGTAAGACAAACTGGGCAGGTGCTTTTCTGTGTGCTGCTTTGTTCCCCCTAAACTTTTTCTGGTTTCTCACAAATTATTTAATTTTTAAGAAATGTTATCAGAAAAGAAAGTAGGAAAGAATGACAAGGTAAAAAACTAATTAGTACTACATATATTAAATATTCTAAATATAATTATTTTTAATATCCCCTTTACTACATGGATCATAGAAATAGTTTTTTATTAAAACTGGTTATATAATCACAAATGAGTTGTGAATTGCCAATCACAGCCAAAATCTATTGCCAAGTATAAATAATAGGATGGGGTCTAGTGAAGGAAAGTTTTTTAATGCAGTTATAGAAAGCCAAAAAGGATAACAAACTGGAACAAATGTGATGCGATAAACTAATCTACAGAGAGCTATATGTTATATAATTAAATTATATTAAAATTAAGAATAAAAATTGCTAGGAACAGAAGATGATACTTAGTATCAGGTCTATGAATCAACAAGGCCCCAAATTTACAGAAGTATATTCAAAGCCAAGAAACAATCCTGTGTCATGTTATATAGCTGGGGTTTTTTTTAAGCACAGCTGGAACCTGAGATTTCCAAATCAAGTTCTCAGTATAGGGGTTTAGAAGTAAATCATACAAGGTTTGGGCCAGAGATAAATGGAGCAGAAGGCACCAAATATTTTACATGTCGATATGCTAGATTGTGAATGCAAGCATATCTAACTGAAGGCAAAGAACACTTTTGGTAGTGGATGCATTAGCATTTCAATATAGTCAATATACCTTATGAAAGGAAAAAAGTGAAATCCTGTTGAACAATGTATAATATCTTTCGTGAGTGTTTTAACATTTAACATTGTTTTAATGTTTTTGTAAATTGTTTTGTTTTAGAATTTTAGTATTGTAAGCCAGCCAGTCTTTTGGTTGAGTAGGGGGCTATAGAAATTAAATAAATAATAAACAGCCAAATCATGAGTTGAAAAACATAATATATTAAATTTAAACCTAAGATAGGAAAT
The DNA here is from genome assembly GCA_032468215.1 of Stegonotus admiraltiensis. Lineage (NCBI taxonomy): Eukaryota > Metazoa > Chordata > Lepidosauria > Squamata > Colubridae > Stegonotus > Stegonotus admiraltiensis. The sequence goes on along the minus strand of JANHZT010008733.1, from coordinate 42,289 downwards.
TTACTTGTGGATATAAGGACAAGCAATTTTTCTTGCTGGGTTACAAGTTTATTGGCAGCAATATCTTGTGACCCCATAAAGACCCTACAAACATGGGAGCCTATCTTATGAGTTTGTCCACTTTCTGCTAAATGCATGGCTCATAATCAGTTATACTATCATGGTATCCATTTTCCATAGCAGTCTAGCATAACAATTATTTTGTAAGTTTACCTGCCATGTTCTGCTGGTAATTGCAGCAGGATAAAACTTCAAAAATGCCACTGGCCAAAAGATGTTATCCTCGCCTGTGCTAAAACAATTTTTACTTTCTATTTCCACTTACTTTAGCATACAAAATCTGTTTCCAAAATATTTTTTCCTAAATATTTTTGCGATATAGGAACAATATCTCATTTTGGCAGTGGTTTGCTCTCCAAGCTTGTTTCAATTTAGTTTCTGAACATTTCATTACCAGACTACGTATCATCATCATGATTTTCTTGTCCTATTCTCCTTAGCTTGTAAATGTCATGTGCCAGTGTGTTCAGTTGGTTGTTTGATTGGTTGTTTGTTTGGAGCTATATTTAAATTCTGAGCAGTTGATTGGTTGTGTTGATTGGGTTTTCAAATGGCCTGGTTTCTTACATATTCATATGCTGGAGGCTAGAATCAATATGTTTGTTAATTGTAGTAGAATACTAGGCTTCAATAAATTCACATGTGTGGTGGTTATTAGCATGGCCAATGATTTTTGTTCCTTTCCAATTGAACAATACTTCATTGCCTAGTCAAAAAGAACTAATGAATAATAAAAATATATTTTATTACCTTTGCTTTCAGGATGTGCTCTTTTCATATGTGCTGCATGTCAAGAATTTTTAAGATTCATTGGGTCTGTGGCTTGAATAGAACTGCCATACACGTGTAGTGCATCCTTTGTTAACAATAAAGGAAATCAATTTGTGTGCTTTCCTGTGTGCAAGTGTGTGAATATAAATGCATTCTACTATCTTTATTACTTTATTTTAGATTTCCCTTTCTGTTCGTTCTGTTACAGATTAAGTCAGACTCATTTTCTTCAAATTAACAGGAAATTACAAAGGACAAATTCCAGACAAAGATTATAATTTAAATGAATGTCCATTTCAAAGCCAAGATGAAAAAATGATGGAATCCAGAGATCCATCACTTTGCTATTCTTTACTTTTACATGTCAAATGATGTTAATTTAGTTTGCAAGTTATTTTCCAGAGTTTGTCCATATACACACACACACAGCTGTTCTAAAAACATGACACAAGAAGACAAGTGAATATGAATACATATTTCATCATTTTTTGAACTGAAGGATAAGATAGAATGCATTTCTTTATGTCAGATATCTTCACATAATGGTTTATAAAAATCTTTCTAAACTTAACATAAAAACATTCATGCATATGTTCATTTACTAAGGAAGCTTCTTAATGAATTTTAGTATTTCATCTTGCTTATGTATTGTATTCAGAGCATTGTTCCGGTGGTAGCATTTTTACTGTCCTTCTTATAAAACATTTTCTCTAATAAGAAAAAGCCCAAAGATTAAAACCAACAAACCATCTGCTTCATCTTCATAATTGCTTCATGCATATTTTGTTATAATAGTTATGTTGTATAGTAGTTGTGTTAAATTCTAAGCATCTTTTTTGATAATAATTTATTAATACTTCTCATATCACATCAGTATATTAGAAACAAAATTTGATTTGCAAGATGGAAATCAATGCTGCTGTATAAAATTTCCTGGTTTACCCTACCACTGATATTAATATAATCTACCAAGATACCTGCAATAATTAATTTAAATTGCAGATTTGAGTGCCTTATAAGCTCTGACCTTCTAAGGGACTGATCATTCCACTGAACTCCAATCTTCCTTGGAATAGCCCAGTACATATTTCAACACCCATTTGTATGATTCAACACCGATTTGTATGATTAGCAATTTGGGATATTAGAGCTACAAATAAGTTGTTTTAATGATTTTTGTATTTTCTATATCAAATGGACTTTAATACCACAAAACCTTTTAAAGTAGAGCTCAGAAATGAACATTCCTTATCCAATATAGTAGTATATCTCATATCACTGTAATTTGTATAATTTGAGGGGTTCCATAAAATATGTTTTCCAATTACATAAAACAAAGGTAGGCATAATGAGAAAAAATAAAAGTATAAGAATCTTGAAGCTACTTTGTCAGTTGGCTAATGAAATGAAAAGCTAGTGAAAATCAGATTATACAAGAGAATAATTAGGATATTGTTCTCACCCTGGACCATGTAGAATTAAATTAGGTTGTTAAGTAAATGTAATATATAATTAGGATGAAGAATTGTTTCATTTTTAAAAAAAAAATACATAAGGAAACTGGAATTTTAGCCATCCAACAGTCTGAAAATTCAGGAATTGCTTTTTCCCAAATAAGACATATAACGTAAATATATGCCAGCTGCTCATTTCTAAAATGACTCTCATGAAAACATTATGAATCACGGTGGCGCAGTGGTTAGAGTGCAGTACTACAGGCTATTTCTGCTGACTGTCGGTTGCCTGCAATTTGGCAGTTCAAATTTCATCAGGTTCAAGATTGACTCGGCCTTCCATCCTTCAGAGGTAGGTAAAATGAGGAGCCAGATTGTTGGGGGAGATATGCTGACTCTGTAAACCACTTAGAGAGGTCTGAAAAGCACTGTGAAACAGTATATAAGTCTAAGTGTTACTTTGTTTCCCCCAAAATAAGAACAGGTCTTATTTTAATTTTTGCTCCAAAAGACGCATTATGGCTTATTTTCTGGTTAAGTCTTATTTGGGGGGAAATACAGTACTAAACAGCTCCATCTGCTGACGATCTTAACTGGGGCTTATTTTGGGGGTAGGGCTTATATTATGAGCATTCTGAAAAATCATGCTAGAGCTTATTTTCTGGTTGGGTCTTATTTTCGGGGAAACGGTGTTGTTGTTGTTG
>JANHZT010008731.1:12826-33900 GCA_032468215.1 Stegonotus admiraltiensis | reverse complement strand
ACATTTAATTTAATTTAATTTAATTTAATTTAATTTAATTTAATTTAATTTAATTTAATTTAATTTAATTTAATTTAGTGGGCGAATGTGTGGTTCATTAAGTGCACATGAGGTATCTCAGGGTGGGGAAGGCCATGGTGGGGCTAGTGATGGAACAGGCCTCCAAGACCTCCCCAACCCACTAAGATACCTCATACTTCCCACTCCCTGCTGCACCAGACTCATCTTGCAAAGATTTGTCTCCTCTCTGCTGTGGTTTCTCTCACTTTGAGGGAGAGGAGAGTCAATAGAAGCTCCTGGGCGTGAAAAGTGTTTGCTGCACCTGTCTCCTACTGCTCTTCCACTCCCCCAACTCCTTTTTGCCACCACAGGGACAGTTTTTGCCCAGATGAAGACCTGACGGAGACTGGACAACTCAGCTGTGTGCAAATGGGTCCTTTGAAAATGGCTCCTGCCACACTGGAATCATTTACCTTACAAGATCTGTCTCTTCTCTGCTGTGGTTACTTTTGAGGGAGAGGAGAGTTGATGGAAGCTCCTGGTTACTGTAATATTGCTCACGTTCAGTGCCTCTTTTGCAAAGACTGGGTGCCTGAACTCTCAAGAGATCATGGACCACAGAAACTTTCATTCTCAGCGCAAAAAGTGTTGCGGTGCCTGTCTCCTGTTCCTCCCCCCAAACTCCTTTCCACCACCACAGGGACACTTTTCGCCCAGCGGAGACCTGACGGAGACTGGAAGCTTCATGGAGGGATTCGCTTCATTTTGAAACACTCCATAGGTGCCTGTGAGGCCTTTGAAAATGGAGGGATTTGCTTCATTTTGAAATGCCCCATAGATGCCTATGAAAATGGAGCAACTCCCTCCATTTTGAAACGCTCCATAGACACCTATGAGGTCTTTGAAAACAGACCCTCCATTTTCAAAGGCCTCAGTGGTGCCTATGGATAGTTTATCTCGTAACTTTGAACAGGCGCTAAGTGAATAACCTCTAAACTAAGCTTGGGTAATTCAGGCATATATAACGTGGAAAGTTCTGTTGCTAAAGTAGAAATCTGTTCATGTGATAATGTGCCTATATCTCTGAGATCTACTATCTACTGAAAATAAAGGGGAAATTGAGTGGACCTATTCACTCTCCCTAAAACAAACAATTACATTCTGATTTCATTTATAATCTTTTGGTTTGCTTGTTCTTTTTTTCCCCAAAAGGTTTGGCAGAAAAGCTATTCTATTTGCAACCATGGGTGTACAGACAGGTTTCAGCTTCCTCCAGATCTTCTCAACCAGCTGGGAAATGTTCACAGTGCTTTTTCTTATAGTTGGCATGGGGCAGATTTCAAATTACGTTGTGGCCTTCATACTAGGTAAGATTTTTTTTCACTCTTAAACTTTTACCTGCCTGTTTCAATATGTCAGAGCAATCACATTTTACAAGAAACAAGTCCATGCTTAAAATATTCCCACATATAAGTATCAAAACTGTATTTAGAAAAAATAGCTAAATTAAAAGAAAGGCTAAGAATTGGTAGAACCTGAGAAAATCCAGAAATTTCCTGCTTAGGCAGGAAACCCTATACCATTTCAGACAAATCTCTTCTTAAATCTCTTCTTAAAAACTTCCAGAGTTGGAGCATTCACAACTTCTGGAGGCAAGTTGTGGACTTGTCTGGACAAACATAGACATTTCAAAAATTGATTTCAGATTGCTACGGAAGTAACTTTCATCAGCAATTCTGAAATCTTTGTTAATTCATCAGAAGCCAGAACTTGCAGGGAAAGCAGAGGGAATATTTGAGAAATGGGTGAGTAGGCTGAGGGATATCATAAATATGAAAAAGGGGCATTTTTAGCATAAACAGCAGGATTCTTCTGAACTCCCTTAGCCATCTTGTCATGCTTTTCTTCAGGTAGCCCCCTTCTCTACCACCCACCCCAGTCTTGAATAACATGAACTGGGAACGGTTGACAGATACAAGAACTCCCATCTTCCAGCATTCATAGTTACGAAATTCAATCTTTGCTAGTATGATATTGAAGGCTGCCAAGAGACTAATGTTTAAATCAACAATGGCACTACTTAGAAAGCCTTGGAAGCCCGGCAAGAGGGTAAAGGGAACCAGCTTACCCAAGTTGAGCTGCACACGTGCACACCGGACCACTGCCCACGCAAGTTGAGCTGTGTGTGCACATGCGCTGGCCAGCCACTCACATGGCCCAGTTTCGAACAGGCCCCGGTAGTGGGCCACAGTGAGGTAAAGTCTCCATCATACTTTTTATGCAGCAGATCTACGTAGTATCATACTAAGCTCTATGCAGGTCACCAGTTTCAGATTGTAGCCTTTCTGGGGCCTGAGGTAATTATTTGGCTTCAGGGCGGTTTGTGAGTTGTGAGTTATCTAAAAGTTTCATGTTCAGATACAATAGGGAGTTAATTTCTTGCTGTTTTAGCTGGATCTAAAACATGCTCCTGGGAGTTGAATTGGCTCACTAGTTTTACTACAGCTATTTCTTTACTATGGCATTGCTTTTTTAAATGCTCTCAACCACCAGATGACTACCAAGGATTACCAGATTTGTCATGTTGAATGCTGATGCTTCAGAAAGGGTATTTATTGGAAGTAAAGAATATTACTCTATCCCTATTTAAATGACAGTGTTTACAATTAAAGAATAAAGAGTAATGATATGTATTTTGTTGCTCTTTTATATAGAAAAGGAAGTCACCATCACTTTGTGGAATAGGAGAAAAAATACAGCTGAGAACAGTATTGAAATTATGTTTTCTTATCGGATATACTTAATCCTCTAAATTTAAGCCTAGTCATCAAAATAATGCAGTTTTTTTCCCTTGACATTAATAGAGATGAGAGATAAAATTTGAATCTCAGCAGGAGCAGGGTTTTTTTGTTTTGTTTTGTTTTGTTTTTTAAAAACAACTACCAATTTGGTCATGAACTAATTAAGCAGCTACACACACACACACACACACACACACACATATATATATATATATATGTTAATAATTTATATTTTAATATTTAATAATGGAATATTTTAAAAATATTGTTTGCCCTTAAAAACTAGTTTTCCCCTGGAAAATTTGAATGACACAATGTTTTTTTAAATCAACTTTTCCCTTCTTGTTTATGGAAATATTTACCAAAATGTGTCAACCCTGTTCATGAAGTTCTACGGAATTATGTAACTATAATGGTGGGGAGCCAGGGAGGAGGTGAAGGGAGGACATAGAGAGGACAGTGAAGTCAATGACTTACTATGCAGAATAAGTCTTCTATGAAGTAATCTGCAGGTGGTTACCAGATTGTGGTTGTTTACAAGTGATTACCCTCAGACTGGGTTATTTGGAAGTGTTTGAGAAAAGTTTTTAGTTCTAAACAATATTGGTCTTATGAACTTGATCTTAGTTTTGCTAGTAATTCATTTAAAATTGCAATTTTTAAAAAAAAATTCTCTTTCGTTTCAGAAACTTTGACAGAAAATGTATTTAAATACATTAATCCCTTTGGGATGAATAAAGGCATAGGACATGCTTATCTGATACATTTTGGATTTATAATATAGAAAGGGCAAATAGATGATTATTCTTTACCAAGTGCAATAGCCAAATTTTATCTCCTTGAACTGTATGACACTATTTTTTCCACAGGAACAGATTGCAAAGAAAAGGAAATGTGAATATTTCTAGAATACTTTCACAAAATGTACAAAAACATGAAAATGAATTTTAGCACCTTCTGAAAATATACATATTATTAACACACTTTATATTTGTTTAAAATGTTTACGCAGTTGTAGCTATTTGGAGGCATTTTTAAAGCATTCTCGGTGAATTTAAATAAAATATATTTAAACTATTTAATATTCTCTAACTATCAAATAAACTGTAAAACAATGCACTTCTCTTAATAACAAATCCCTTGCATGGATTTTTCATATATTTTTTGATGAGCTTAAATATCAAGCATTGGAATAAAGAATCAGATGTGTGATATCCTTTCCCCAAATGGGAGAAAATACATATATAGAATAAAATCCCAACCAAATAGCCCATGCTATTAATACGTTTCCCTACCAGTCCTTATAATAATCATATAATACTTTACAGTGCTTGCCTCACCACCTTTCGTATGTCTGCTGAGTTGTAAACACACATGAGTCACAAGTAATTGCTATACAATAGGGTGCAGCAATGTTTACAGGAAGGTATGTCTATAAACAGATTAGTAGTGCTGGGACAAGAGCAAGATCAGTACATGTCAGTGAAAACTAAGGAAATTATGCCACTTTCAGAAGTCTGGAATCTTTAGTATACAGTACAGATCAAATTGTGCAATTTTATAAGTGCATTCAGTAGAAAGTAATTATCTTTAGTTTCTTTTATTTGGATCGAACATAGATTTATGACTGAACTGGTTCATAAACGTTATTATACCAATTTCTTTAACACTGTACCATATCTGAAAAGTATATTGTTCTGTAATGTTTTTCCAAGAAATCATTTCCAGAAATTATGAAGTTTGTACTCTTTAACGCCAGATAATATGTTTCATAATGAGAATGAAAGAACATTCTTAAGACGTTCAATATCCCTTTATCATAGTTGAACTGAGGACAGCACTGATGGTTTTCCTGCTGTCCTGCCGTATAGGAATGTTTTTCCCTATATGTGAGCAAAGTGTCATAGTACAGTTTAGAAAAAAAAAAAACACCTGAAAGGTTTTGAAAGGTTTCCTTTCAATTTCATTGGAGAAAGAAAGGGGATCATGACACCAAGCATGCTATTGTTTATTTGGCTTAAGTACATTGCAGTAAATTATGTGAGATTATGATTACTTTGATTTTTTTTCCAGTCCAGGACCACATTGTTTTCTGATGGGTTAAACATACAGTAAAATATGGGAAGCAATATCTATATTCCTGGAAATGCTTCATGAATATTAAATGGAATTCTAAAATATTTTTTAAATACTATCCAGTGAATGTAATATCTCGTGTATTCTGCATGGTTGTGCATGGCTTTCCAGTCCAATCATAGGATTACATTTGTAGATACTGTAAATTATTAATTACTTAGTTTAATACTTATGTAATATTCCCTGAACAACTGGCCCAAGTGAGCATTCTCCTTCAAAGAACTCAGATGTTAGTATGGCTTAGATAGTCATTGACATAATATTTCTGTGAAATTAACTGATATGAACATTTTTTATTACTCTTTGGAAGGAGTTAATTTATTTTCCTAAATATATATGGATGGATGGATGGATGGATGGATGGATGGATGGATGATAGATAGATAGATAGATAGATAGATAGATAGATAGATAGATAGAGTGAAAAGATGTGACTAAATCATTTAGGTTCAGAAAACATTCCCTTGTTGCTGAGATTATTATTTTGTACAGCTGTCTTCTAATTAGTCATAAGATGGCTAACTAAACAGTTTAATCAATCAACTTAAACATGCATTAAAGTACATAGAAATAAAAGCAGTAATTTTCAAAAAAACAGTATTTTTGCTAAACAAAATTAAACAATTAAGAGTGAATGAAAATAGAGATGTCCTATCCCTAATTCATAGAATGAATGCATTCTTAATTTTTTTTCAAAGGAAGTTTTTGGCTGCTTAGTTGTAGGTTTTTTAGCACAAATTTAATAATGAGGTTGATCCCTCAGCGATTCTTAGCAGGGCTGGAGTAAGGCATGTAATGCCCTAAGTATAGCTCAATAATGGTGCCCCTTGGCCCTTCCATTGCTTAACTGGCTTAAGACATTTAATAAATGCTGAAAACCAAAGTCAAATGTAGCAGTGAGTGAGTTAAGGGCATGTTAGCTTGCATGGGGAATAAAACTCTGTGGTGCCTCTCTTCAATTGATATCTTAAGCCTTATTTTGCTTAATAGATAATCCAGGGATGATCATTAGCTAAGACTAAGTAGTTTGGCCCTCCATTTATGCAAGCTAATGCTTGAGTTGGATACTTTTTGTTAGTTTGTTTATTAGATTTATACCCCACTTTAATTTTGTACTACTTCGGGTGAGGCACATAATGCTTGCTTCGTCATTTTCCTACAACAACATGATGGTTGGGCTGAGAGAAAGTGACCGGGTCTAAGTCATTCAGCTGGCTTATATAGAGAAGACTAGAAGACTTGGTCTCCTTGTTTCTAATTTAGCATCTTAACCATTACATTTAGCATTAATATCAGACTGTGTAGTGAGTGATTGCCTAAAAAAATAAAGACTCTGGTTGTGGGACTTTTCTTTCTGGCAGCCCCAGTCAGTATGGTCAGTAGTCAGTAATTACAAAAGTTGTAGTAACAGTCTCCAGGAGACTACAGTTCCATACTCCAATGTAGAATTGAAACTGATGGTTATTGAAAGTGTAACCATGGACTAACTGAACCACTGACCTGCTCAAGCTAAAGCAGTTCTAATACTCTTATGCATATTAAAACATATTTTCAGTTGTGACATGGCTATGTTTCAACAACCTCTCTTATTTCTCTCCAAAATATAACTGAAATATATCAATCGACTAAATATATCGATTCTGATGCACAGTGTGTATGGATGCGTAATTTAATTTAAAGTTAAATTACGCATCAATACACATTATGCCTCAGAATTCCCTACTAAACTTGTTCAACTCTAGGCTAAATTAGTGCCATGCCTCTCTTGAAAACTATAGGACATGGCTCCATTTAAAAGACTGTATTTATTTTTCAAGCTGCAAAATAACATATTTTGGGTAAATTTTAAAATAGAGTTAAATGCTAACCACACTCCTTGTTTTAAACAGGCACAGAAATTCTTGGCAAATCAGTTCGTATTATATTCTCTACGTTAGGAGTTTGCATATTTTTTGCAATTGGCTACATGTTGCTGCCACTATTTGCTTACTTCATCAGAGAATGGCGGATGCTGCTACTGGCTCTTACTGTCCCTGGGGTGTGCTGCATTCCACTGTGGTGGTGAGTTTAACTGTTCTGAAAGTTGTTCAGCTTCAGAAATGTCCTCTCTGTAGCTGATAACCTTCACCCTACACTGTTATATAACCAGCGGGCATTTTACAGCCTTGAATTGATGTAGATATCTTTTCCCACCTTTGGCATTTGATTGCAGAGAGCAGTGGATTGTTTTGAATGTTCTTTTAAATTATCTTTATTTTGAGTTTGATTTGACTGGTTGTACAGGACTTACTCTGTGCAAGTTCTGGGTTATGTTATTCTGACCTCCAACTTTAAAAAAATAGTTTTAAAAAAATTGCAAGTCATTGTCAGATGAGTTCTCCTGTTCAAATTTCTCCCTTCTCAATTATCTTTAATTCAATTTTTTTCTGTTGAGGCACCAGCAGAATTTTTTGATAATCAAAAACAGCCGACAATGTTTTTTTAAGAGCAGCTGCAGAAAGCAATACTACTGTATGGCTAAATCTCTCTGTATTTTTTCTAGTTAGTGTGTATGCATTGAATGTTCACAATCATGTTTATATCTTTAAGAAGAAAAATTCTAATAAATTAACTGCATCAAACAAAGTACTGCATCAAGAGAACCGACTTCCAATTGCTAGTACCAAGAAATATTGAAGCTATGAAATTATATACATTGTTTTCTTACTTGTAAAACATTCTGAAGGAGAACTGTAGTACCTTACTATAACTAAAACTTGTAAAGTGTATGATAGGATCTATTAAAACTAACCAATTTTATTATAAAGCCTAAGCATCTGATAAACTGAGCTCCCACTTGTAAAATTTTATGCTTTTTAATAAAATTTATCAGACTTAAAAGGTAGTTCCAGACTTCTGAGTTTTGGACAGCACTCATATCTTAAAGATCTGGCACTGCTCACACATCTCCATCAACATTCAAGTCTCAACAAGTTTTGATTTGTTGGCCTGTAATAAAGATTCAGTAATAGATTCTGATATTGTATTACTGTCGGTATTTAATATATCATTTTAAAGAATTTGTTTGCAATTTAAAAGATTGCTTGCAAAGGTATAGTTCATATATCAGTTTTAGAGATTGAAAACATTGGAAAGTTACACGTATTACAACGTTCTTAAGGAATTTAAGAATATAATCCTTGTTTCTGGATAAGCGTTATACAATTTTAACTCAAAAGAATTACTGTGGTTTCTAATTTATGAATATACAATCTCTCACAGTTTACTTGATATTAAAACAAACATCTATATGTTTTAGATCTCGATTGTTGCTTTCCAGTGTATCAGTCATTTTGTTCAAATGTTTATACTGGATTTGCTCTAAAATATATTAGAAGTGTATTTGGAGATTTATGTTTAAATGTCTTTGTATTTTAGGCTATGTTCTGCAGAAATAATGTTGCAAATTACTTTAATCAAAAACGTGGTTAATTCCTACATGCATTCTTTCACATAGCAATTGTTCTGAGGAGACTATTTCTCTCCCTCTGCCCCCCCGTGTGCGCTCTCGCGCGCGCGCGCTCTCTCTCGCTCTCCCTCCCTCTCTCTCTCTCTCTCTCTCTCTCTCTCTCTCTCTTTTCCTATACTTTATTGGCCTCTTTATTGCTTAACTATCTTCACAATTAGTTCTATGATCCAGGAACCACACTTTTTGTGAACAGTGGTATCAATAGAAAGCCACAAAAGTAAAAAAAGTTTAGCTTTCTATTCAAGTTTTGCATGCAGAGTGCCAAAAAGATAATCCAGCTAAAATCATTTTTTTAAAAATCTGATGGGACAGATGGGAAATATTTCTCTGGATCAGAATAAGAAAATTCTATTTCAGAATATCTACTTGCTAATAATGACAGGAGCTACTTTTTGATTACTATTTCAAAAAGTAGTTGTTGCCACATCAGTATGCTTTGAATAATGTAAATAGAGATATTCATATGAATCGAGTGTGAGGTATTATCTTTCCTCCACCTTTTAAAATGGCTTCTTTTTGTCTTGTTTGGCATCTCCACTCCTATTGAGTTCTTGGTCTATTCAGATTTGTGAAGTCAACACCTCTTCGCATATAATCCAAATTCTTTCTCTCGCCGCCCTTCTCCCCCCCCCCGCCCCCCGTTCTTGGTCATTGTACTTCTGACTTTTACCTGAATTTTCCTCTTAAAAATTTAGCTCACTTCTAAAGTTGGTTTACATGGTTGCAGTATGGAGCAAAAACAAATATTAAAAACTCTTGACTTTTAATGGTAGGATGAAGGGGAGATCTAGACGATGGGGATCTATTTCACTTAGCTAGAGCTACCAGATGTAGTTTACAAAAATTCCATACAACGAGATTGATAGCAAAATATTACAGAACTCTCCCTCCTGCATCCTTGCTGCCTCTATTGTTTGCTTCTGTCTAGCAATTTTTTGGATTGTTGCAGCCCAGCAATTGTCTGTTAACCCTTAGTCTGTAAAGATCCTAACCAGTAAATAACCTCTTCTTCCCACTAAGATGCCAAAATATTACAGATATTTTGGTTATAGATACTGGTTTATAGATCAAGGAGATTATATTTTAGTAAAATCCCTTGTAAATATATTGTTCCTTCCTGTGAGTAGGAAGCTGCATACAAAGGACATACCGATGATGTATTGCTACAAACAACCCTATGCACAGGTTCATGAATATTAAAACTTTTAGGTGAAATAGGAATTTTATGTTTGTAGTCTCTTCTGTTTTGATCTATTAATGAATCAAAGGTTGCATTCCTTGAAAATTCAAATAAAGATTCACATATTTTAAATGTAGGTTAGAAGAACAGGGCCATAACACAAGCTTCTGTTTCTGAGTACTATTATTGAACAAGAAAAAATCAGGTTCATAAAATAAAGTTTTTAAATTTCTTCAATTCTAGCCTGTTTGAAAATTGATAGTATTAAATAATATATATATAAATTTGGTAGCTAAATAAATATGTCTCATAATATATGCATTTAAAAAACAGTGCAATCCAAATTTTCTTACCATTGTTGAAGCAAAAAATTCAGTACTCTTCAATTACATTTCTGTTCACATATCTAGATATAAACCACCTTAAACTTAGTGGAACACATCTGGATCCTCATACATAGGATGCTATGTTTTGTACTGCTTATTTCAATAGGTTGTCTTAGGACTAACGTACTTGTTTTATTAAGTTGCGGGGAGGGGCATTTAGACATAAACATTGGCATATAAATTAAATAATTTTTAAAAAATATATGCTCCAGGGTTTTAATCCTTGCAGGAAATAAAGCAATTTTAAAAATAGCAAACAAAATCTGTGGCTTGAAATCAGATCACAAGTGTGTTAGTGGACAATTAGATTCTCCATGTGCAACAGGGATGGATGTTTCCTCTTTTAGAAAGCTTGAGAGGATAGATGCATTTATAGCATTTGTAAGCATTATAATTTGTTGGTATCCCACTTAACATTAATTAATTTAATATTTAAAGATCTGGTATTTTGCAACACTGTGTTTATGTTATGTTGTAGAGGCAAAGCTGAGCTGGTAAGATGGAAGTCAGGAGGCCTCAAACTTGCTTGCTTTCCTAGCAAATCCTAGCTCTGCCCTCCTGTCTTTTGGGCTGTGCTTTGGTAATTCCTGCTGCTGTCACGTCATTTCCTGGGAATACCTTATTTAGTGTTATCTCCTTAATCCTATTTATGAGACAGAGGCCTCCTACAATCTGTGCTGACTTATTGGCAACTAAAAAGGTTTGAAAAAAATCTACACTGTAAGCCCTGGATGTGTGGTATAGTGTCTTGAGGTTTCATCAACAACATCACCCCAAAAAGGATGAGTTTAACCAGAGATGGATCAGACTTATTCTTTTTTTTTAAAGAAAAGTTAAAATTGTAACAACTTCAGATTTTAAAATTATACCCAGTTCAGAGATTCCTCAATTATACATGGTTCAGAAATGCCTTCCAAATTATTAAGAAAAGAACTGTAAGATTCTGCAAGCCAGAACACACGATTGCACAGGTTAACAACAAATACTGTTGTGTTCTTATAATTGCTAACAAATGGATTTTAGAGGCAAAACAGTATATTTTTTGAAAGTTGACATTGAACACCCAACTTCCTATAGTTGTCCAACAAAACAAAGATATTTAGGAACCCATTAAACAAATCAAAGAATCAAAATTTGCGTACTTCTACAAAAACAGGGATCTCTTGAAATTGTAGTTCCTTTTACTTCATTTTACCTGGGAAATTCCTTTCTGTCTAAGGCCCACTTTTTTCAGAGGCTGCAAACTTCTTCTAGCACACTCCTGTTCCTAGTCCTCCACATTCTCCTCCTCTGTTTGTTTTTGAAGTTATTTTCTTTTGAAAATACCTCAAAGTTTGTACAGGTAGTCCTTGACTTACAACGGTTCATTTAGTGACCGTTCAAAGTTACAACGGCACTGAAAAATGTGACTTATGACCATTTCCCCACATTTACAACCATTGTACCATCCTCATGGTAACATGATCAAATTTCAGATGCTTGGGAAGTGGTTCATATTTATGATAACTGCAATGTCCCAGGAACATGTGATCAGCTTTTGTGATCTTTTGACAAGCAAAATCACTGGGGAATCCAGATTCACTTAACAATCATGTTTCTAACTTAACAAATCCAATGATTGACTTAACAACTCTGGCAAGAAAAGTCATAATATGGGGCAAACTCACTTAACAAATGTTTCACTTAGCAATATAAATTGTGGGCTCAATTGTGGTCATAACTCGAGGACTACTTGTATCTCTAATTGAGATAGGGATTGTGAGTTCTCTCCAAATTTGCCTCACAAAAGGGAGAGCATTACTCCCTCATGAAGATACTGATTATACATTTGTCAAGCACATAAATTGAAAATATTTTTCCTTGCTAATTTTTAAGTAAAATCAGAAGTCCCTATAAAAGTTTTTTAATATGTCTTAACTTTTTGAAAAAGTAATATTAATAATATAGTAGGCATTGAAATATGTAGAGGCCCTAGGTTATTAGATTCATGAACTATTTTTCTGGACATTTGAATAATTTCCTTTCCAAGAAAATATTCTTATGAAGAAACAAAGAAACTATCATCAAGAAGACACGCAGATTGATTGACCCTAAAGATAAGACCTTGCTAATTGAATTCTTCAGGTGAAATCAACACACAGCTCCTAATGTATCAATTTGCATAACAGAAATTCTGATATATTTAGGGTGGATTTACATAACAGATTTTATTCAAATGAGTGTGATATCACCTGTTATTTTAGTATACCAAATCTTTCCTGAAGCTTTGAATACTCACTGCAGAGAATTAGTATTACAGGTTTTTATACATATATTTCAATTTTCTCCAAATTATAGAAAGCAGCTAGATAGGTGTACAATGTTTCTGAAGCTTTTGTAAAATTATTAATCAAGGGAAGAAATTAGGATGTAAGGAAGAACATTATATTAACATACGTTAGCTCCTATATAGCATTTACAGTATATAGGGCCCAGTTGACTTACAGTCTAAACTACCATCAAGTCAAAGATACACTATCTGTATTGTACTCACTTTCAAGCAAATATATTTATTATGAACACATTCATAGTCAAGCAGCCCAGTTCAGTGAATTATACACACGTTAACATAAATTGTTCTATTAGAATTAGCAAGCATTTACTCAAATGTTTCTTTTTATATTGAAAGTGAAGTCTTTTTAAACAAAAAGAGTTGCCTTGAAATGAGAAAAATGTAGCATCTACATATTTTTCTATATTTTTCCGAACTTAGTTCCCTGATCATTAAAGAATAGCACAATGCAGTGAGTTAGTTAGTTGCTCTCCGTGGCACATTCCTTTCCATGCTTCCTACATGCAAATGGACCAGACTTCTCATATCACAATTAAGTGAAAACCCTTTCAATCACCGTGATGGCATCAATTTATAAAAAAAAAAAGCAATGAGATAATTTGGACTTGTTACAGGTTTATTCCTGAGTCTCCTCGGTGGCTGATCTCTCAAGGAAGATTCAGAGAAGCTGAAGCTATTATTCAGAAGGCGGCAAAAACAAACAGGATTCCAGCGCCAGCAGTAATTTTAGATCCAGCGGACGTAAGTATTAGGAGTTGGCGTAGTGGTTAAGGTACCTGCCTAGAAATCATAAATTCTAATCCCACCCTAGGCATAAAGCCCCAGCCTAGTCACTCTCTCTCTGCCCTAGAAAGCAGGCAAGGACAAACCATTTGTCCAGGCAGTTACCAGTCATCAACAAAGTCTTTGAAGCCAAAGGCTCAAAAAATTATATATTTATATTTTTGTTGTATTTGCTGTAGTCCACTATTATAATAGTGACTGAGCTGGGTGATTTTGGACCAGTCACCATTTCGCAGCCCAGCCCACCTCACAGGTTTGGAAAATAGGAGAAGGACATCTTATGTACGATCATAGCTTTGAGTTACTTATAAAGTAATAAAAGTGGGATAAAAATCTAATCAGATAGATAGTTAGACAGAAGACAGGCAAATAGATAGGAGGTCTCACTTGTAAAACTGGTCATGTTAAAAAACAAAACAAAAGGTAGAGCAAGTGATAGTTTGCATGCATCATTACTTATATCTGAGTTAATTATTACTTATTATCAGTAAGAACCATTAGTGATTCATATATGACAAGATCTTCAGAAGCATTAACAATTTTCTCAGGTGAACTTCACTATAAACCCAGTTATATGTGCAATAAAACACCACTATGTCCTTGACGAGAACAAGGGCAGGCAATATGCCATGAATGTCTGCCTGAAAATAATAAAATATATAAATCTAGCTAGCTCAGTAACACAGCCAAGATCAACAACAAACCTTCCTGATTCTAAATACAATGTGGTCTCTCGTGTTTTCTGCCTATGTTCCACTTTTACACCTCACAGCAGGCATTTTAATATATTTCAGAGGCGGTTTGGAGCTTGTGCCACTTCTATTATTCTACTTGTCAGCTGTAGTTCTATTCTCGCCCAAATGTTGTGGTTTAATCACATTGGCAGGGTTTATCATTTAGCCATAAATTGTTATAGATTGTGTTTCTGGTTTGGACAAGCATGCTGCCCATTTTTCTCAAGAGTTTCAGGATGGCTTTTTACCATCTTTTCTGTTTGCCAGGGAAATAAATTACATCCCTCCCCTTTTGAGCTGTAGACAAATAAAATCATGCATGTCTGAACTTGATTGGGCCACTGACATAGTTGTGAAACGGATGTTGAACAAATTGCATTTTCCCTCCTTCCCAAATATTTAACAATAGAAAAAGTTGAGAAAATGTACAGTCCATCTAGTGTAGCTCATTTTCATCTTAGTCTTGGAATAAAGGCTGCTATATATGTATGCTACCAGTTTATTCCCTTGTAGCATTTTTAAAAAAAGGCTCTGGCCACATGGTATGTCTCAGATTATTTTTTAAAAAAACGTGGGAAGGGTAATGATTTTTGGAATCAAATGGAACAAAGGTTGAGCATCCACCTCCAATGTAATTATTTACCAGCTAATATATGAAGTTGTTTTCTCTCCCAATTATATATTCTTGGTTGTAGGTGGCGATAAAGCAGAAAATGGTGCTAAGAGAAAGTAAAAATTGGCAATGCGTTGGTTGGCTGTTGTGTGTCTCTTTGTGGTTCAGTTTGCAAGGATCATTTAACTTCGATATGCCTCTTCTCCGAACTTAACCCAATCAACACTGTTAAAATAAAGATTATAGAGTGAAACAGAAATGAACTCCTGTGGAAGTTTTTATAGTTAAAGAAAACTCTTGATTTTGTACGCAGAAGTCCCCTAATTTTACCAGAGACATACAAAAAACAAAGGCAGGTTTTTTAAAATTATAACTTAGGGACACAGTTTTCACTGGCACTTCCCAACCAAATTCCGGAATGGAAAATCCTAGGAGAATGTTAATTCTGTTCTAAAAATGAAATAAAATAGCTGTACTACATTACTACAGTAGTTGAGTATCTAGTCATCTCTACTTGTTGATTGCTCTGGTTTCATAGACATTACCTGTCTTCTCTAAGGAGCTAATGACTTGCAGCTGCAGTCGTTAATGAAGAAAAGCTAATCTGTCAGATCTTTTACTTTTAATTTGTTATGACCTTATTTTAAGGACAAAGGTTTTCCCTGGACAGTTTACAAACATACCTCTGATGGAGAAAGCTACAGTAGTCCTTGCTTTACGACTACAGTTGGGATTGGAACTTCCATTGCTAAATGAAGGGGTCATTAAATGAGTTGTGCCCAATTTTATGGCTTTTTTTGGCTGTTATTAAGTGAATCATCATGGTGATTAAGTGAATCACATGGCTGTTACATGAATTCAGCTTTCCCCATTGACTGGTTGTTAGAAGCCAACTGGGAAGATTGCTGAATATCCCTAAATACATGATGGTTGCCAAACACTCAAATTTGGATCACATGACCATGGAGATGCAACAGTCATAAGTACGAGAATCAGTCATAAATGCAAGAACCAAATCTTTTTCAGGACCATAATTTTGAATGGTAAGTCTACGGCCAGACTAGCTGTACTTCCTAAGGAAACTAATGAAACTGGGAACCACATCAACTTGTTGAGTATTTTATTTCATATCTGGCTGATTTTTATTATGGAACTCTTGTTGCTTGAGTACGTATCGTGCTCATCAATAAACATAATTCATTGGGTCTCTTTTCCCAACAATCCTTGTTAATTGATTGTTACTAATTTAGGCTAATTCTCAAACAATAAAGAATTTTAAAAAATAATTCACTTTTGAACTGGTCTCCAAAACAGGTTAAACTCTGTGCAGAGTGAGAATGAAAATACATAAAATTGTCAAAATGAAAGCAACCAATCAATCCATCTTCTTTAAACCAACGGCTTGATTTTCCTTTTCTTTGCCATGTATGCTATCCAGGACATTTATGTTTGTTTACTTGCTTGGTTTTGGAATGTTCCCTTTTTCCTTTCTTTTCCTCCTAAGGTAGAAGATTTGAAAGCCAAGCAACATCAGGGTGTGTTTTTGGACTTGTTCAGATCACGAAACATTGCAATTATGACTTTTATGTCTCTTCTTTTATGGTAAGGTTCCGACAGCAGGCTCATTAAATGCAGAGGACCATTAAATGCAGAGGCCCGATGATCTGTTTTTTTATTCAGGGCAAGTTAGGCTGTTTGGGACATTCCAATCCTTATTTATCGAATGAGATTTTATTTTATATTTTTAATTGATCAATTTATGTCGCTGCCCTGCTTGGCGTATTCAGCTGCCTTTAACATGTGAATTGCCATTAAAATGTGATGTAGGTCAGAAAATTGCAAAAGTTTTTATAAATAATTTTCTACACCTAGAGGACATTTTATTAGATTGCTTGCTGATGTGTGTAGGTATGGAGGGATATTGGAGTTGTGAGCAATGGAGTTCATGCAATCAGAAGCACTTCAGTAACTAAACTGCGTCAGAACACTTTTGCCTACTTCTCTTAACATTTTAACCAGACAAAGCTAATTACTAACCAACAGGATTAGATATAACACCAGACTAAACAATATCACACTATTATTATTCCCAGCCCTGCAAATCTGATAGAAAAACAATAACAATAATAATTGAACCAAACAATGAAAAGTCAAGGGAAAAAAAGGAAACAATTTACGTTTAAGCACCAGAGATGTCTTAGTCCAGTCAATTCTTTGCATGGTTTTCTTTTTAATAATTTTATATTATTGAAAATACTGAACTTTATCGGCAGAGGTAAAATGCAAGAAATAAAGCCTGCTTATTTAAATAGTCATTTGGACATTAGTTTTTAAAAGCTACTATTAACGCAAGTACTTTTGACACCAGATAATAATGAACATTGTCATTGTACTATAGGTTATCAGGAGATTCAGATACAAGCTATTGCATAGGCACCATTTATTGTGTAACACTTTCCACAACCATAAACATTTTCTGAACAGAAAGAATCAACATTAAACTCTCAGTTCAGTTAAGTTAAATCTTTAGCATCTCGTATACTGAATTGGACAATTGAGAGTCCTGAGGAGCTTCTTGTCTTCCCATATGAGCAATCAGCATTTAAAATTAGATAGTTTCACTGGATGGCTTGTCTAACAGATACATGCCATAAAACAGCACTAAATATACTTTAGGGCAAACAGCTTTTCCCTGTTGTCATTAGAAGGACTGGGTTGTATTTCATCCAGGGATATTATGAATTTAGCCCCGTTTGATTAAGATACTTGTTTACATAAATAATTGAAAAACAGAAAAGCAGCATCAAAACATAAATGTCCAGAGGGTTGTATGTGTAATTTCCCAATGCATATTTTACTCCATTCCAATTCAAAAAAAGTGCCATCTGAAATAATAAAATATGAAATAAGTCTGTTCTGCTATTGGGCTGATTGTGCCAGATCGTGGCTATTTACATTTGCTAATTTCTCTTTTATCTCAGGATGTTTACATCTATTGGCTATTTTGGCTTGTCACTCAGCACCCCCAATCTTCATGGAGATGCCTACTTCAATTGTTTTCTGTCAGCAGTCATTGAGATCCCAGCCTATGTGATTGCTTGGCTCCTCCTGCGGGTTTTACCACGACGCTATACAATATCTGGCACCCTTTTCTTAGGAGGAGGAGTTATTTTGTTCATACAGTTAGTACCTTCAGGTAAGATGTGTCTGTGTGTGTTCATTCATTCATTTCGTGTCATTTGTGCTGTAGCAATTGACAATACTGTATGAGGAGATGGAACAAGTGTTAAATAATTATTTTTTACACCTATATCATATGGATTCTCAATTTTCTCAGTTTTTAAGATTATGTTTAGTTAGAGATCTGCATTCACAGAACATTGTAGGAATGTTTATCAGTTTATTTTTGTGACCTCTGTACCACACATCTAGAAAATACACCCGTGGAATTTTTATTTTTTATTTTGGGGAGGGGGATGTCCAAATGATAGAGAGAATTTGGTGGAAAGCCAAACACGATTGCTCAGCTTTTGTGTACTGTGATCTCTTACTGTCCTCCTTTGGCTTTAAGGCTGGGCAAAAGAATAAATATATAATTGACTTTTAATAATTACATTTGAATCTAAATGCAAAGTTCTTAAACTTTGCAATTCTGCAGCTGCCCACTAAAGGCCAGTACAGTACAGTCCTGGTAGCAATAACATGCTTTTATTTTGTGTTGTGTGTGTATGTATAATTTTTTTATTGTTTTATCAATGTACCATATAAAATTCAATGAGAAATAAAAATGGGAAATTAAGGGAAGGAAAAAGAAAAGGGGAAAGAAAATATGAGGTACAAGGGAAGAGAGAAAAAGGCATTGACTTCCAATTCTTTTTAGCACAGTACAAGATAACATTACAAGCATTACTTTATCATAGCAATAACATTCTAACATCATTTCCATTTTCTCTGTGCAAGATCCCTTTAATTACTCACGATTCCCAAAGTGACTTCAACTCATGTTTGAGATGCCTCAGTAATACTCTTGCAGTACCTTCAATTATTCTGTAGTTGCCATACAAGCAGCCTCTACTTATAACTATTTGTTTAACAAATGTTCAAAGTTACAATGGCACTGTAAAAATTGACTTATCATCAGCCCTCACACATGCCTCTGAGTTTGTGAGTTTGTAATTTTTTAATAATTGCATTTTTGTAAGAGTATTAAGTGTGGAAGTGATTTGCTTCTAACCAATGGGCATAGATATCTTTACAGAAAGGAAATTACCACAAGACCTTTTACCCTTCAAGTTCTTATTCCTTTCCCAAGTTCCAGAGTTATTGAGACACTCTTCTATACTCACTTTTGTTCAGAATGCCAGGTTCTCAACAATTCACGTCGCCACCAGGATGCCTGTTTTTCTGATCCTTCTTTAATTCTTGCTTCACGATCAACTCCAATAATAATTTCAGATCCAGTGTTGATTTTTTTGCATTGACATTGCCTGAGATCCCAATGGCCATGAGTTTCTTGGGTCTTCTGGAAGGCTGTGAAAACTTGACTTTTCCTCCAGGTATTGGGCCAGGATAATAGATAAACCCAGCATAGGTATGGTTGTGTCATTCAATTTGTTTTATGGTGCCTTGGTTAATGTTTGTAATTATTTTACCTTGTTTTCTGTTGTTCACTACCCAAAGTTTTTATACACATTTTATAAAGTAAATAAATAAAAATAAATTTTACAACATCATTGTTGATACCAACTTTCATGTGGCCTCAATCTTGACAGTATCTCTAGCCAAATGTCTTCTCCTTCATATCTATCTGACTATACTTTGGATTTGCATGTCTATAATTTTCATTTTCAGGCCCAACAAGCCATTCGTTCAGAGAAGAAGCAACATTAAAGAAACAAATCAAATTGATCAATATTATGGTCACAGACCAGCAAAATATTGAGCAATTATTTTGCATGGCTTCTACTTCAGGTTTTATGGTGCATGAAATCTCTTTACTTTTTGAAGACTGGACTTTGAATCTGTGATAGTGTCCTGGGTTATTAAACATACTGTAGATGAGTGGCAAAAAAATTGCTAGAAAGACTTCTAGTCAGTTATATGCTCAGACCATCATGGCTGCAGTTTCACATAGTTACAGTTGTGCTTTCACCAGGGTAGTATCTTTATGAAGAGTATTGTTTGGATAGCTATTGTATGACCAATGTCCGCATTAATTAGGCAATTTTTGCCAGTAGTGATTTTTTTTCCCTAGCCTCTGATAGCTTGCTCCCGTACCTTTTTTTGTGATATGCAGCCATGAAGACGTAAGATGGTTATTTGTAATTGATATTTCACTCATGCACCGTCATCTTTGCATGTATAGCCACTTCTGTTCTGGAGATGTCTATATTAGTATCATGATTCTCAAAAGATTTTGTGTCAGTTTCTGAGAATTCATGGGATGATACGAATTAGGCCTTAAAAGCATGCCTAAGGAGGTTTCTCAGCTTTGTATGGCAGGTAGACCAACGCAGTCATTGAATGATAAAAAAGCATCCGCAGAAGAGGCCTTCATCCTGCAGTGCATAGACAATGGCTAAAATGATGATGACGATGATGAATTGAGGTAAAAGTAGGACTTGTGCAAAGTTGATAATAAAATAAGCACTGAAGTTTTGTTTCTTCCTTAACTTCTTTCCACAGACCTACACATTCTGTCTCTCATCTTAGTGATGCTGGGGAAATTTGGGATCACATCAGCCTTCTCCATGCTTTATGTCTACACTGCAGAACTCTACCCAACGATAGTAAGAAACATGGCAGTGGGTTCTACTTCCATGTCATCCCGAGTGGGCAGCATTATTGCACCATACTTTGTTTTCCTGAGTAAGAAATTTATCATTTTAAATGTGCTCAAAATAAAATGCTCCCTAGTCTAGCTTTCAGATGATGTAGAAATACTCAGTAAGCTTTTCTGTGGTCTCATTAATCCTGTGTTTATTTTGTAGGCTTAACTCACATTGTCTTTCAAAAGACCTAGATATTCCGTGCAAGCCATCATTATTCTTCTAGAAGCAATAGCAATAGCACTTAGACTTATATACCCCTTCATAGTGCTTTACAGTCTTCTGTAAGCGGTTTACAGAGTCACCATATTTCCCCAACAATCTGGGAACTTATTTTATCCACCTCGGAAGGATGGAAGGCTGAGTC
Source organism: Stegonotus admiraltiensis (assembly GCA_032468215.1). Classification (NCBI taxonomy): domain Eukaryota; kingdom Metazoa; phylum Chordata; class Lepidosauria; order Squamata; family Colubridae; genus Stegonotus; species Stegonotus admiraltiensis. The sequence continues at coordinate 13,232 of JANHZT010008731.1, read as the reverse complement.
AACCCTGGGTCTGGTGAGATTTGAACTGCCAAATTGCAGTAGTACTGCAGTACTGCCTGCAGTACTGCACTCTAACCACTGCGCCCCCATGTCTCAGCTCTTGATTCCTAGTTCTTTCCCAATGGTAGATTATAATTCATGACCAGTAATTATTACCAGTAGTAGAGAACTATTTGGGGATAGTGGTTAAAGGTATCAGGCTCAGAAAGGAGGAGTTCTAGTCCTTAGGCACAAAGCCAGCCTGGTGACCTTAGGCTAGTAACTCTCTCAGCCCTAGGAAGTAGGCAATGGCAAACCATTTCTAAAATATTGCCAAGGAATCAACACTGATTTATTTATTTATTTATTTAATTAATTAATTAAATTTATATACCGCCCTTCTCCAACTGGACTCAGGGCGGTGCAC
>JANHZT010008731.1:0-12726 GCA_032468215.1 Stegonotus admiraltiensis | reverse complement strand
CCAGCGATGGCACCAGCTGGCTATACCAGGACGCCGGAAGCCACAGCCACTCGGTCTTGGAAGGGTTGAGTCGAAGCTTGTTGTTGTTTAAAGGAACAACAAAAGAAACCCCAATTCTTAATAAAATACCAAGAAATATTTTGTTGCATAGTATGCAATACTGAAACATGAATTTCAAACATATAGACATTAATTGCCAATCATTCATAAATCTTACCTAATAAATCACACTCTAAATGTCTGATTTCTTTAAATCAGTGTGCAGTAAAAAACGTATCATAAAATGTTATTCAAAGGAGCAAAACCTGCACAATAAAATCACATGACAAATAGCACAACACTGTGCATTGGATAGTGCAAAATAATATAATTTTAAAATAAAGATCATGGAAGATTGCTGTTGTTAAAAGGAATACATCCAGATAAAATACAGGAGGAAAGGACAGGACTCAAATAGATAGTGATTATTAATTAATATTGTAACATTATATAATAAACCTACTTTTTATGTTTTACCAGGTGCCTATGGTAAATTTCTGCCTTACATCCTCATGGGCAGCCTAACGTTATTGGTAGGGATTCTCACCCTCTTCTTTCCAGAAAGTTATGGGAAACCCATGCCAGAGACATTTGATGAGATGCAACAAATTAAAGGGTAACAATCTTACTGAAATAGAATTCCTTACAGTATTTCATATAAAGGCATTGTGTATGGAAACAGATATGGAAAAAACTACAGGTAATTCATTCAAAAGATCTAGAGTTTCCAACCTCAGATTGGTATGCTAAAGAATGCCAGTGTACAGATAGTAACTGATTCAGAGGGATCAAGCAAAAATGGAAGATTAAAATTCTGAATGTTATGCTAATGACCAAGATACTTTAAAAATAATTTTCTATTTATAAGAAATGCTTCTGCCAAAAGATAATTAGATCACCATTCTGACCATTATGAAATCAAAAGATTATACGAACTGATGGAATATCTATATAAATATTGTAAACAACAAAAAGATTCAGTAAATATTCTAATTAAACTATGCCACCCAATCTGGAAATTGACACATTGGTCCAACAGATGGGAAGAGGTCATTCTACCAATAACAAGAAAGAAAGCTTAACAGAGTTTACAAACTTGCAAAAAAAATCCTTGATTTCACATATAACCAAAACAGCGTTAAGGATTGTGCCATTATAGCCCAACTTGGAAAGAGAAATACCAGATGTTCAAGCTGCTTTTAGAGGCATTATTATTACTCAGGCAATTGGATAATTGAGAATGCCAAAGAATACCAAAAAGAAGTCAATAAGTGCTTCATTGAATATAGAAAGCCTTTTGATCATACAACTACATCAAACTCCAGAATGTCCTTAGGAAACTGGGAATTCTGGAACATTTAGAATCACTGAAGTTGTTGGGTAGGCAGCCAAATGAATCTATTGAAATAAATAAACTCATTGTCCTCATGAGAAACCTACGCAGGAAAGGAAACCAGGCTGGATGGAACTTGGTGAAACAAAAGTAGATATACCCTCTCCTTATTTATTCAAAGTTACATGGAATATATATTGAAAGCTGGATGGAAGATTAAGGTGATTTTAAAACTGGAGGAAGATATATCAACTTGTGCTGATGACAGGACTCTGATAAATGAAAATCAAATGATTGTAAGCTCTAATAATGAAAATAAAGACGCAGAATGAAAAAAATGGATCTGTGATTAAATATAAAGTAGATCAAACTAATGACAACAGATGCCATAGAATAGAATCGACAAGCCATTGAAGTGGTGGACAGCTTGTTCCTTTTAAAATCAACTGGCAACAGTCGAAAAATACATCACAGGCCAGCAAAAGGATAGGAAAAGAAAAGTATTTTGGAGAAGATATTCAGATGTCATGATATGTGTATACCAAAAAAGTTCAGAAATGTGTAGGCAATATTTTTTCCCCTGTGATACCATATGGAAGCAAAAGTTTTGCTCTGAAGAAACAGTATATAAAGAACATTGAACATTGATAATTTTGAATTTTTAAGTGTGGGAAGATTCCTGAGGATATCATGGATAACAAAGAAAAAAAAAGGTTATCATACGGGTAGACCTTGACTTAAAAATCATTCATTCAGTGACCATTTGAAATTATGATAGTGTCAAATGAAAGGATTTATGACCTGTGTCTGATTATGGCTGTTGCACTGCTCCCATGGTTACCTGATCAGAAATCAGGCACTTGGCTGAATGTATGATCACGGGTTGCTGCAACTGCCCTATTCCCTCCCTCTCAGTTTATGACCTTTTGGCTGCCTTGCAAAACAGCATTCATTGGCAGCAGCACTGGGCCTGGGCCTGAAGTAGAGGTTTGAGGCTTTTGGGAGTGTCAGACAGCTGCCACCACCCCTGGCCTGGACTTTTCATGGTATGGAATTTGGAGAAGGGATTACATGGAGAGTTTACAGAATGAGGCTTCCATTTTAGCACCCCATTCTTGCAAGGCCAAGTTCTCCACAAAGTATGTTTTTCCTTCAGTTTAGTGGAAATAATTCCCTACTACCTGTCTTCGGGACTGATTTTAATCAATCAGAGCCACTCCTTCCTTAATAAGTTCACATTTATACCAAAGAATATTTTGATAAGAAAGCATTAGTCTTATCAGTAAGAAAATTAATGGTTTGCTGCCATCATTTCTAACGTACACAATTTCCTATTTGTTTTTAGGTTAAGTAAAAGAAAACATCTCTACAGGGTAGAGAATTCAGAACAAAATGAACTGACCATCAAGAATATGACATCATTTTGATCATATCAACTGAATGGAGGAGTTCGTTGTATTTCTAATGATATATGAAAGTCAATAACACTATTAGAGAGACTTTTCCTAATGATCCTGCGGTTCTCAAAACACTGATGTACCAAATATGTGGAATTGTGTTAAATTGCTGTGTTGGCACAAGTTACTTTTATCAGTAACTTTCTATTCCTTGGTTTGGGATTTGCATTTTTGTGAGGTCTTGAATTTTTTCATCTCTTCTTGAGGTGCAGGTATTATTTTTTTGTTATATATGTATTTATACTTCATATAACATTTTAGTTTTGTGTTTCTTGAAGTCTAAACATCATTTTTAAGTATTCTAAAGCCTGGATTAAGATCTATAATCTTAATCCCGACTTTATTTTTAGAGAATAAATGGCAGATTTTTTTTGTGGATAGCGCTATATCTTCTATGGCTCACTTGAAAAATCTTTCAAAGAAAAAAATGACTATAATAAAATGTAACTTTAAGCTTTAAAAAGATATTTTTAAAAGTGAAGCACATGTTTTGCAATTAGTATTAGAAATAAATTATAACCATATTTTCCTCTGTCAACCACAAAATAGCTCTGAAAATCCAAAATTTAAAATTAACTATCATTGGCTCCTACCTTTTAGGAAATTTGCCTGTCAAAGAAAGAACAATGCAGACAATACGTAGACAGGTTTTCTCTACACTTGGCATTCTAGTTATTTATATGATTAATTAATTCACTGGGCCCAAATGCAGCTCTTTATTTTCTTCAGTAAGAAATATAAATCAGGTGTTATGTTGGATGTAAGTCAGCCTGCCAGAAGAAACTGTTTTATGAAACTGGATTTTTAAAACATTTTAGGTGATAAAATAAGTATTAAAGATGACGGCGTGCATGAGCTTGTCAGCAAATCCGTTGTTGAAAAAGTCATAAGATAAGATAGTGATTTAAATCAAGTATTCAGACAATTGGATCTTTATGTATAGATCACAATGTTGCCCATTTAACACTTAAATTCTTTATCTTTTGTCAACAAAATCATATGCCTACATCTATTTCTTGTTTGAAAAGCTTAAAATGGCATTTTATGAAAATGTTAAACTTTGTAATTCAGATCTTGCCTGCATCATGGAGGAAACTGGCTTTCCTGCTTTTAATGGGCAAGTACCATTCCTAGTAATATATTAATCAGATTTAATTCATTAAAAAGTATGCAACCCACTTATCTTAAATATCAGAATCATAACTAGCAAAGCTGCACAATATGCTGTGTTTTTATACCATTAATCTGAACACAGCATGTTTTGTTATAATACTACTAGTCCAGAACAATTTGTTTTATGACCTTAGACAAATCTTCTCCAATGTAATGATCCCAAGAAAATGCTGACTGTTTATGAGAATGATGGAGTTTATATTCTAATACATCTGATGGACAAGACTATCTTGGACATTATCTGTGATGGTTCTGTGAAGGCTGCTTTAAATTTTACTTAGCAAAAGTTTTAAATGTGGCAAAGGAAGTCTTTATAAAAGAAGCTTTTTCTAACCACTCTTTAGTTTTCTTTTTGAAAATTAAAGATTAATAACTTCACATTCTGTATGGAGCATCTGTATCTACCTTGAAAAAGAACGGCAAAAGAGCAAAGCAGCATTTAAATCAACCCCTGACTTTCAAGTGACAAATTCAGGACTAGTACCTCTTGTTCCTTGTAGAAGAACACGCTGCCTTATGAATCCTGTGCAGTGATGCTAACATTATATTAATGTATGCTATGTTAATTTCTTTTTCAATTTTTTATGGTTCTGATACAAAACATTTCCATTGTCTTTAACATAACTCTTCTAATATTCAAGTTATTTGTAAGATTGCCAGGTTCTGAATTGCAAGCTATCGCTGTGGATCCAGTGTTATCTCAGGTTTTTACCTATGGCAAACAGGCAGGAGTCTGAAACACCACTTAGAGAAAAAAAAGTTCACTCTAATGACTTTCGCAACAAAAATCTGTCAGATAAAATTGTTTAATAATGTATTGTAATCTGGCAATATATTATGTATAAATATATTATGTATAAATATTTTAAACAAAATAATGGATTCCTATACAGTTTTACCCTGTTGTAATTGTAACTGTTTCTAAGACAATATTTGTGGTACTTTTTTGGAGAATCTAGTTTTGCTAGAGTTTTTTCATTGTTTAAGAGTCTCTTGATTTTTAGTTCAACACTGTCCAGTTTAGAAAGCTGCACTTTCTAGAAGATTGTGATTTTGCAATTTTGTTTTTAATTTTTGGAGGGATCACTTCTCAAAACTATTACAGTATTACCTGACCTAGTACAAATTGTAAAGATATTTTAACCTCGTGATATATCCTTAATTTCTTACAATATAGCTGCTTTCATCTAATGAGGTCCAATTTAGTAGTTGAAGAAAGTCTGCTGAAGAAAGCAACAATTGTATTTCTCAACAATTGCCTTTCGTTGCTTGGTAGCTGAAGATTTATAACTTCCAGGCATGGATTTTTGACATATTAAGTTTTGCAGTATTGATCCTATACTTACTGCATCACAATATTTTTCAGTAAAATGTACATTCTTTGCCAATATAGACTCTTCTCAGGGATTTTTCAGATAATGATTGCAATCTTCCGAAGACAGGAAATGGAAGGAGGACCATTTGGAATGGAAGAAGGTGGGTCATTTTAGTCCTTCCTTTACTCAATTTTTTCTGTAAAACAATTGTGGTGCTAGCCAAAGTTTTAATTATGTCTCCTGGTAGGCAGTATGCACAGTTTTGTTTCATTCAGCGAAAGACATTCACCAGTCATACAAGTAGGGAATCAATACTTCAATACAGCTCCATTTTTTTGCTACTGTCTTGAAAGACATTAAAAAGAAAGGAATCTGGTTCCTATTAGGTTGCAATGCAAGTTATAAACAGGCTGAACAAATTCCATTTAATTGTTAATTTTGTAAAGTGCCTTGTAGTCATGTTTGGTGTTCCTTATATAAAAAAAACCCTGAAGTTTCTCAGTTAACCAAAGTGTGAGTTATCTATTCCATATATCTCATCTAACAGCTCTTTTAAATGTGTTTTGGATTGCACTTATACTGTATCTGATAATGTACTGAATATTGCTTGGAATCAGGCTCTCCTGTTGAAAGAACTGGTTTTGTGATTAGAAGGGGGAAGGAAGTGCAGTGGTCTTTCCTACTGGAGGATCCTCAGAGCAGATCGAGACAAAGGTGTAAGGCAGAGAGGAACTCCTATCTTAAAAATTTATGTTCTGTGTTGGACTCTTAACTGTTCATTTGGATTGTGCCAATTTGTATAAAGTTTATGGAATCTGTCATGTATCACCCTTTAACAGTATCTCTTTATTTTCTTCATTGCGAGTAAAACATAAACAAAACCTTCAAAACTTATGCAGTTATTTTCTGTGCTTGAAGAGTTAAAAAAAGGGAAATTCTGTGTGTATAGTAATATAAAAAATACATTTCCTTCAGAATCTGATGACGTCCTTATTTAGTACAAAGAACTAACAAATTTATATGAAACATGAATATATATTGTAAGATGGAGGTTGGGGAACAAATGAAACAGGCTGAGAGAGTTGATGCTGATTTAGTGTTAAATAACACATATATCAATAAATATGAAAGAATCACTTTAGGACTATTATGAGGGCACTACAATCAATGCTGCATTATAATTTCATATTTGGGATAGGGTATCTTACACAAGTAATGACAAAATAAAGCAGCCATGATACCCTAAAGCAAACAAAATACTTTGAACAATTATCAAAGCTATTAAATATTTTTTATTCACATCAATACTTTTCAAGCTCAAAAGAATGCATGCATGTACATTAGTTAGTATGATAGTTATTGTCATATAATAAATGTGGTAATTTATCAAATGACATTCCAGAAGAACAACTTGATTAGTCTGCTGTACCACAAAAAGAGATAAAGAAATGTGCATTTTTAAAGATTCTGATTTATACTTTGCACAAATTTATCAAAACTGCAATCCCTAAATCAAAATTATATACAACTTATTTGAGGACTGGGTCTCTTTAAAACAGCAGACTGATCTGTGTTTCAAATAGAGATGTACAATACATTACTGAATGTGGAAGTATTTCAGGCTCAAAATATTTCTCTTGAGTTCAAAACAGGTATGAAGATGGACATTATACCATTTCAAGACTGAAACTTGAATAGTTGAAAACCATCTATTTTGAATTTTGTGCTTCAAAATTTAGGCAACTGTATCCTCAATAATACATTTAAATATACATTCTTGCTTTGAATAAAAAAGGTGAACAAATAATTGGAAATAAGTTATTCTCATTTTCTTAATTTCTAAAAATCTTCACAAAGTTAATATTTCAAAAATATCTTCTACTTGGAAAGATAAACTTTGAATTATAGTTTTGGAGACAATTAGGAGGGTCCCTTGGTTACCTCAAAATGATAAGCAGGTTTGGATCTAGTTTTAGGTTAAGAGACCACTTTGAAATTTCAACACTGAGGGGTGGAAATGGGTGTCTGCAAACAGATTTTACATTTCTACTTATATACCAAGATAACATATTTTGAACATGTTTCTCTAACTTTTTATTAAACGAATTTTCAAATCAAATCTTTATTCAAATTAGCTAGATGTAAGCTGTTCATTTAGAAATACATCTGCAGCCTCAGGTCTTCTGAACAATATCTTGTTAAGTGAAGTAGGTGTATACTAACAACTTCATCTATTTCCTATCCAAGCAAACATGCAATAAATAATTATCTTTAACTGGGAAACACTATAAAGCCTTTTCAAAGACTTCATTTGCAAGGTCTGTGATTATTCAGGAGCTGTAGAAGAAATAAAACAAGGCAATGAAAACCCTATCTGTATTGTTTAAAGGAAACCCAAGGTCATCTCTATAAAGTCATCAAGAACGGAGCTCAACTTGAGAGAGGCTTTACCTTTTACCCTATGAGCGCTATCTTTCATAAGCAGAAACACATATTTGAGGTTTGTGCTAAACGGCTTCTGAATTGGATAATTTTTATTTTATTTTAATTCTCATGCCATGGCACGTTCTCTTCCTGGAGTATGTTCAAAGAAAAAATATAGAGACTTGTAGAAGCCTCAAGTATTGGTCTCTACAGGCTTGTATGAAGCCTCAAATATTCGCCATGTGGTCAACTCCAAGATAGCAAGCAAGAGTTAGATTTAACTGAAGTATAGTAATATATTTCATTGCTTAATGCAATTAAATTTTGAATCCCTCCTGCTATATAATTGGAATACACACACATAATATATAACTGATAGATGTAAAGGTGGCAACAGTACAATTGGCTAGATGAGTGAACAGTCTGATGTTACATAGTAAATATGGTTGCATACATATATTTTGAATGCATATCTACATACAGGCAGGGAGCTAAATCTGAAATATTACTGTCAGCCTTGGAAAAGTTACTTTGGGCCAGTCATTCTCTCTCAACCCAAACCACCTCACAGGGTTGTTGTGGGGAAAATAGAAGAAGCTGTGTTGGATATGTTCAATGCCTTGAGTTATTTGTAAAAATAAAGAATATAAATATGTAAAAAGAAAGAACTATTCATCCAATATACTTTTCTTTTCCTATCAAGTGCTGGCCTGTGATATATTTTTCGACTGCTGTTGCTAGTTGATTTTAAAAGGAACAAGCCGTTCACCACTTCAATGGCTTGTCAATTCTATTCTATGGCATCTGTTTGATCTGCTTTATATTTAATCACAGATCCGTTTTTTCATTATGCGTATTTTCTGATTTAATTAAAATATCTACAGAAGACGAGTTTTAATATGGGAGTACCATGTTTTCCCGAAAATACAACCTACCCCAAAAGTGAGTCCTAGCTTGATTGCTCAATTGTGGTCATAAGTCGAGGACTACCTGTATAGAAACATATATAATATATAAAGAAATAATCTTTCCAGCTCATTTTAGGTTCTGGAATTTTAAGAACTAATCTGTGTCTATTCAAAATATTTTTTGATAATGAGGATACTAGGCTTACTTTACACTTTTGTTTAGTTGTTTGAGAAAAAAAATAGTTCACCCTGATCTTTTTTAAAATAGCTTGTATCAAAATGCTTAACTATACTAACTTCAGTGCTTTGGAATTTGAAGTAGGGTAACTCAACTGGAACATTTTACCCAATGCTTTCACTGCGTTGTAGAGAAGGTAAAGGTAAAGGTTCCTCTTGCACATATGTGCTAGTTGTTCCCGACTCTAGGGGGCGGTGCTCATCTCCGTTTCAAAGCCAAAGAGCCAGAGCAGTCCAAAGATGTCTCCGTGGTCATGTGGCCAGCATGCCCTATTTTTCTACTTGCATTTTTTACGTGCTTTCGAACTGCTAGGTTGGCAGAAGCTGGGACAAGTAATGGGAGCTCACTCCATTACGTGGCACTAGAGATTTGAACTGCTGAACTGCTGACCTTTTGATCAACAAGCTCAGCATCTTAGTCACTGAGCCACTGCATCCCTATTGTGGAGAAAGGTCACATAAATTGTGATATGAGTCATTTCAGTAGTAATCATCATCACAGATTTCATTGCTCTAAACAAATTTTGTATAGCAACTAGTAAATCTGAGTAACAAAAGTACATTAAGAATTGAGAATATAAACAATTTTGTAAGTATTTATGGCACCCCAATCTAAACTTTTGGAAATCTGATAGTAATTTGTGAACAAGTATCAATCTTTGGGTAACGTTTTGTTTAAATGTATATTCTTAAAAATAAACCTACAGTAAATAAACCTCATTTATTTACATTTTAAATGAACAGTCATTTAAAAGCTACTTTAAAAGCTACGGAATGACTGGATTGGGTAGGACCAAATGTTTTTAGAATAGTCCTTGTTGCTTGTTGTATTGCTTTCTATTAAAAAATAAAAGTTTATACCAATGTGCAGTATTGGAATATGGTAATGGACACAGAGGGAATATCATTGTCTATTCCAAAATATTTGGGAGGGGGTATAATTAGGTTGGGAAAGATTGCCATAAGGTTGAATTTCATGTGATAACTAATCATTTATTTTAACTATGATTTGGTGAACATACATAGTGCAAAGCCATAATGTATCAATTTATGTTATGAGATGCCAGAAACAATAAACAAAACAATCATGGCTTCCTGCTAAGTCTACAGAAATTGGGGTGAGCATTTCATTAGCCTAAATAAAATAAATAAAATGGAATAGTTCGTGGGCCTGGGCAAGTAAGGAAATAGGGTAACTAACTTCTGTACTGTTCTTAGAAAACCAGGGCTAAACAGTAAAGAGGCAGAGGAACCGTTGAGGCAAAGCTGGTTCACTACATCTATTAGATATTCTCCTAGTTTTGTACATGTTATGCAAATATGGTTGTCTATGCCCTAAATAAACTGGTTTGTTTTGTTTTTTAAAGTAATTCATTTCAAGCCACGCTGCCTGTCACTCCCTTGCGCTGCTTGTGCCTGCATCCGTTTTACACAATCAGCCTGTCAGAGTAAAGGCGGACATGCTAAAAAAAAAAAAAGCCGTTTAAAAAGTTTGCTTTCCATCTCTCAGAGAAACCTGAACCGAACAGCTCGCCTATTTACCCGCCAACGGGTACAGCGATGTACTACTACTTTTTTTTTTTTTTTACATTTAAAGCAAAATTCGCGTTCGCTCTCCCGGGCGGAGTTTAATAATCAACTCAAAAAAAATCAAGCCAAAAAAAAAAAAGGCGGGCGGTGATTCCCTTTCTTCCGCGCGGGAACTTGCAAAGAGACGCGGGCCGGGTTTCTTCGGCAGGCTGAGCGAAGCGCTCCAGGCCTTTGTGTACAAACCACACCCACAACCAGCCTCCTGAACCGGCCCCTGCTTCTTTCCATTAACTGCCGGCGGCCGGCTGGGTTTTCTTTTACCCGGCCAGCAGGAGCTGCTATATTTGCTAACGAGAGCGGCGTCTCGGGCCGCGGCCGTTCCTTGGCAGCCGTTCTGCATTCGCCCTGCCTGCCTGCCTGCCTGCGTGTCGCCAGTTATGTTCAACTACGACGAGGCCACCGCCTTTCTGGGCGAATGGGGCCCCTTCCAGCGCCTCATCTTTTTCCTGCTCAGCGCCAGCATCATCCCTAACGGTTACACGGGGCTGTCGGCTGTCTTCTTGGCCGCCACCCCGGAGCACTGGTGCCGGGTGCCCGCTAACGCCAACCTGAGCGCGGCGTGGCTCAACGCCAGCATCCCCCTGGAGAAGCGCGGCGGGCGGCAGGTGCGGAGCCAGTGCAGCCGCTACAGTCTCGAGGCCCTGCTCAACTTCTCGGCCGGCAACCTGAAGCCCGGCCGCGATGTCAATCTCAGCCAGGTGGGGCAGGAGAAGTGCCTGGACGGCTGGGAGTTCAGTCGAGAGTACTACGACAACACCATTGTCACCGAGGTAGGCAGGTGCGTGCTGACTTTGGGGCTGCGGTGGGGAGAGGTAGAGGAAGGGGACCCGGCAGCGTGACGGCCTCCCAAGAGATCAACATCAATGTTGACGTTGGGAGATAATTAGCTTAGAAGGAGAGAAACTCGGATTCAGTCCCCGCTCAGCCTGACATTTGTGGGGTGACTTGGAGGCTGCATCGCAGGACACACGTGGGTGTGTTAGGGCGGGGGGGGGGCGGAAAAGTTATCGCCTCCTCGAGCTTCTTAAAAACGAGATGGAATAAAAATCGGATCGTAGATGGCTGTGACTTTTCCTTCTCCGTTCAGCTTTTTTGCACCCTCCGCGTCGGATCTTGACACGGTTGCAAGGCTGACTACGGTAGCTTTGTGCAACTTCCTATTTATCCTCAGGCTGAGGTGTGCTGACTTAATTTGGTTTCACCCCCACCCCCCGTGTATTGCACACAGTCTTAGAGAATGCAGTAAAGGATTCTCAAATATCTAAAATTTTCCAATAAAATTCAGGAATTCTGAACATTCCACTTGCCCTTGGAATTCATCTTTACTTTTCTCAAATAGCATTCTTAACAAATTAGGCTATTTCCATTCTGCGGTATTAATGCACCCATTGCCTCTCAGTTGTTGGCTGTTATTTTTCCTCTTCTATACATTAGGTATAAATCTTATACTACTTCAGGCATGGAATAGAGGCTGGGAAGGTTTTGCCTAATCTTTTAATGTCTTTCCAGTTTCATTCCGTAAGGCAGCTGAAAACTATTTTTATAGAGTTGAGAATTTTACAAAGGGGGAAGTACATTACACAATCCTGTGAGTGCTGTGGAATAATGGAAATACTATATTTCTCATCTTGGCTTCCCTATGATTTATGTATTTACATTACATTGTAGAATACATTAAGCCGCACACACATGTATTAAGTAAGATACCTTCCTTTTAATTTGTCAAAGAGAAACAAGTTATAAATAAATTACAACAGTTGTATGTTTGCAATTAATATCGGGCTTAAAAGTAATTGTTACACTTCTGAGAAAACAAATTATGCACATTTATGGCAGAAGACTGTATTAGTTTAAGGATGATTGCCTGGAACTTCAAGATAACTAAGGTCAAGATTACAGAAACATACGCCTTTCTCCCTTGATGGGTGTTTGGAGATGAAGGCTACTAGATAAATACTAGATTTTAGAGAGTGCATTAAGTAATGTTCCAATTATTAGTAGAGTAACTGATTACTCATAGATTTTTTTTAATAAATTGTAAATCTGCGACAATGAAAATATAGTTCTTTGTCTCATTCATAAAGAACTATATTTTCATAGTTGCAGATATATATATGTATGTATGTATGTATGTACCAAGTTTTGGTATATTCAGGTCTTTTCCCGTGTAAGATTAAGGGTGTCTTGGCGACGTTTCAACGAGGTCTCACTCGTCATCTTCAGGCTGATGCTTTCGGCTTCATGCTTCT
>JANHZT010008730.1:8340-22122 GCA_032468215.1 Stegonotus admiraltiensis | reverse complement strand
AGGAAGGAAGGAAGGAAGGAAGGAAGGAAGGAAGGAAGGAAGGAAGGAAGGAAGGAAGGAAGGAAGGAAGGACATTAAGTGGGCAACCTAGATCTCTGTCAATCTTGGATTTGATTTAGATCATAATTCCCAAAGATCTAACTTTATTGAATAAGTAGAAGAGGCCATTTGTGCTAAAGGAAATCAAAGTAAAAAATCAATCCAAACCACCACCCTCCACAAGCCTGACTTGTCTTTATTGCACAAACCCCTTCTTGTCCATTCTCATACTGTTGTATAGAAGAAAAGAATGAATTCGCCATTGCTATTTGTGAAAAAAATGACAATAAATATAATTTGGAAGTTTGAAAGAAAAGTATACCATACTGTAGATACAGGTGGTAAAATGTATCATAAGCTGAAATGGAAGTAATATTTAGAAAGGAAAATGTAACAAATTAGCATGAGATCACTAATTTGTCATGATTAATGTTTAATGTGCATATGGTAATTTAGATGCATGTGTACAAGGTCAAATGAATTGGCAGCCTTTTAGCCCAGAAAATGATTCTTAAATATACACTTAGTATTCACAAAAATTCTGAGATATAAAGTTTCAAGATTCTAAATTGGTGTTTATGCATATTAGCGTGAGTCTATTTAAAACAATACTTTATCAGCAAATGTCAATCTTAAAAACAAAACAAATCTGCATTTCAAGCTGATCTAGTTGGATACATTGTTGACACTGGTTTACTAGACAATCAGGCAACTTGATTAAGTACCCTTTTCATTTCAAAGATTATGATTGATTTGACTGAGCAAAATATGGCAAAGTAAAATGTCAGAAAGTTGGACATGATAATCTTTTTCTGAAAATGCAATAAAAATAAATTAAGAAAAACGTTGGTGGTTTTGTTAGGCATAAGAAACTGATGCAAAGCTACAAGAAAATAAAACAATAATAATGGTCACAGAATTACTAAAACAATAAGAAATAGATATCTAACATGGAGTGCTACTGGGATTGGAGTTTGATGTCAAAAAAAGTTTGCATCACAGCTGTAACTGATCTTTCTCTGCATGTTAGGCTGTAGGTACAGCAAAGCCTTCATGTACAACAACTAACCTTCATGTATAACAACTAAACCCAACAAATAGCTGATACATCTGAATATATGCATTATCCATGGAGACTGAAATATTTCCCATGACTTACCAAAAAAGAAAATAAAAATAAAATAAAATAAAATGAGAAGCAAATTCAGTAACAATTTCAGAAATGTAATGATGCAGAGTGATTCAAAATATGATCTAAGTAAGTTGTCTTTTCTTTTGTTGTATTATCTCCAATAAATTTCAATCCTTCTGGCTTCACACATACATTTAAACCTCAACACAAATATTGTGGAAGAATTTGTTCTGTAGGATTTCTTAGTTCAGAATGGGTCATGATATATAAAGAAATCAAGAATACCCTTGGTGTTTAAAAAATTATAATAAAAAGATATTATAAAACACTTTAAGAATAAGAAACGAAAAACAGGAGAAGAAATAATTTGGAGATCAGATTATAGAATTCAAATAACTTTTCAATGGTTCCATGTTTAACCTAACAATTAAATTCAATAATTTATTTTAATATTTTTGATGTTCTTTCATCAACATGTATTTGAAGGACATTGTTAACTATTGAAATGTAGGGATATTCAAATCTCTGATTCACAGAATTGAGACAAAGGTAATTAAATAGAATCCTTGAGTCAAATTTATGTCAAAGTAATATCATGTCTGAAGGTCAAACTGAATTTTCAGTCAGAGTGGATAAGCTATTTTTTAATCAGTTCCTCAAAACAAATAAAATTAATTGATTTTTTCAATCAGGATGAATCACTGCATTGGTTTAAACTGATGATCCAGATTGAAACAGATTTAATTCACACAAACTAATATACTATTCTACACAGTCCAACCCTTATATTTCATGGTTCAGCTGTTGATAATTTGTGGGGTTTCTTCTAGCAATCTCCGGACATTTAAACCTTACTGGTTTTAATTCTAAATAGACAACTATTTGATCTAAAACCAGTTTTATCAAAAAGAAAGTGTTTTACTGTGGGAAGAATTACTTCCATCTTGATATCATTTCTGTTCCCACAAGAAAAAAATGTAACATTTCTCATATTCTCACTCTGTCATTACATCAAGAAGATTAAAAACATAACTACATGGCAGTATGAAATAAAAAATGATACAATTGTTTGTAAAAACCTTGAAAAAACTTAAGCAGTGCTTCCATATAATTTTGCCTAGCCATTAAAATTAATATGAAGGAAATCAAATGTGCCACAGAGTATAATATTGATTCTACTTCATCTTTATTCAAGATTTTCTTAGGTGACAGTAGAATACTGCAATTTATTATATAGGAAAGCTGTATAAGTGCAGTCCAAATTAAATCAGCTAGGATCAGTACACCAGATGATATAAATGGAAATGTTCCAACATTAATGGAAGAATCTACAATGTTTACTGAAATATTTGTATTTTTTCCCAGCTACATAGTGTGAGTATTTATTTGTGAACAGATGGTAAATTACAAACAGTACTAATTGTATTCTGCTCTCTTTGCTGAGATTCCTTGATCCAAGATGTATTAACCAATGTAATTTCCTCTTTATGCAAGTCTGATGGATTATTTTTTGATCACATCTATTTTCATTTTTTTCATGTTATAAATATGTTTGTCTACAATATCTGATGTATATTGGATGGGATATTTGTGGCAAAAATCATATTAAATCTTTGAAATAGTTGATTCTGCTACTTTATGTGTTTAGATAGATCATTCAAACAGCACTAGATTTAGTGATTTAAAAAGTATGTAAGGAGGTAACTCTATGTGGCCATCAGTGTATATAGTTAGCTATATGAAACATTTGAATCAGGGCTCATAATCTTGGGCAGATCACATGATTCTCAATATGGAGCATACTTCGATCCTTAATAAGTATTGATCTAAGGCATTATACAAGGAAATGGTATTTCTATATAGTCACAAATGCATACATACAAAATAATTTCAAAATCACTGAATTAAATCTAATTTTTATCAGTCAGATCAGCATAATGACTTTGTTAAAAAAGGATGGGTATGTAAAAGCATTATAGGCCTCAGGTTTTCTTATGAAGGCCAATGAAATCTTTTTCATAATGCTATGGCAATTAATTACAGGAAGTAACAAACATGTTTAGCTTATCTTGGTCCTCTACAGTACCTGCTCTTCCAGCCAATGGAAGTAGTGAGGAAGGGAGGGAGGGAGGGAGAAGTGTGAAAAATGCCACATCTCATGATCCTTGCATTTTTGTAACCTGGATAGCGTATGATATCCAACTTGAAAACAGATATGGTATGATATTCATCACGAAGAATGCTGAATAGCACAACCTTCAGTTTCTAATTTGTTTTCACTGTTCAAAATACTTAGATGTATGAAATATACTCAAATCTTCCTTGATTATATCCCTTAGGTTTTAAAGTTTGCCTTAATTAGAAAATAAAAAATACTGTTAAAAAATCACTTTGATTTTCTATCCCTACATGAATTTGAAAAAAAAAAAATTTGTAACCTGTTTACATTTTACCATAGCATTAACTCCAAAATGCTAACTTGAAAATAATTCCAAGCATCCAAATGCCATAGAAATCCCAGCAAGCAAGAGTACAGCTGTTATGCCTTAACATGTGCATATGTGTAATGTAATATTAACATTTACTTAATCGACCTTGTAGCACTTATGCAGCTGCAACCAAGCAATAGGGATTGTCATATACTTATGTTAGAGATTACAAATGAATAACCATGTTGAATTGTCAGTCTATTCTGGCCAGGAATCCCTCCAGTCCAAAGAATAGGATGTCATCTTAATTTTAAAACTCAGGTTCTTCCAAGATGCAGAACGGTTTGTCATTTAGATAATTAGCATGCAAGAAAAGCTGTAACTGTTTTAACAATTCTCATGGTCTTAGATCTGCCTTCATTTAGCCATTTTAATGTTCAGCATCCTTTTAATCAGAAATTTTTTTAAAATAAATGTTAATCCAGAGCATGTAGGGTGACTATTTTTAACAGGTTAAAAAATTTCCTTCTCCATCTCCTGGCAGCACTAATTGCTCTAACTAAAAAAGAAAAAAATATCCCCGTAGTGATTATCCTGTCCCATATAAAAACAGTGGGCTTTTTGATCTCCATACAAAAATAAGTTAAATATAAGTAGTGCTACAGAGGGGGAAAAATGGTATACCACAAATACTTGTGTGTGTCTCAATACTTTTTTTTTAAAGATCAATATTTTAGAAGACAATCCAACTGAAACCTGTGAGACTTCCAAATAAATAGCACTGGAAATCTATCTGAACATCCCAGATCCATATATTTATGAGAAAAGTAAAATAAAATATTATTTATCTAGCATACTAAAATAGATAGCTCACCCAAACATAATGAATTAATCTGTATTTTAAAGGAAATGTAGAATCATGTAATTCCTTTAAAAGAAGGTTAGGGATTATTTTGGGATAGTGTATGTGGGATTTGTATTGCTGGAGAATGGGATCAAAGCCATCACTTGGCCAAACCAGAGTAATGTTAGCAGAATAGAATTTCAGCTAGCCTTGACAAGTTATAGGAGCCACAAATGTCCTAAAAGATGCCAGTGTGGAACCCAAAAATTCTACTTATAATGTCAAGAACTTCCACGAACATTTACATGAGCAAGACGGTGTCACACACTGCACAATTATCATAGATAATTTTAACAGGGCCTTATTAAATAAGCTGAAGTGGCTTATTAAATAAACAACTTGGGTTAAGAAATATTCTAAAATGTGAATCAATGTTAAAAACATAACAGCTGGGTTTATTATACACTAAGCCAAAAGAACAGAAATACAGTATAACTTGATATGATATGTGAACTTAGCTGTTTGAGTACCTCTAGTCTAGTTAGTACTGATATTCTGTTACTGAGTCTTTAATTTAGTTTATACTGCAACATATATTCCTTTGAGTTGATCACATATCTCCTATGGCTAGGTCTTGCCGGCAGTCAGGCAGAAAAGAAGGAAGATTGCATTATGCTGCATTTAATAATAGATTGCATTCCATTTGCATTTGAACTAAAATGGAACTGCACATTTCAAAATCATTTTCTTTTCAATGCTTTGAGATTTGCCTAAGCAGAAACCAGTCTAAAGCACAATTTAAAACAGGTGTGTTCAACTTACAACCGTGGACAGCTAGTCATGTGCCCCCCAGATCATATATTTTTTAATATTATTATGTGATTTTCAGCTATATTTTATATACATTAAGTACATTAGATATTTTATATGCGGCCCAAGACAATTGTGCTTCATTCAATGTGGTCCAGGCAGTCCAAAAGGTTGGACACTCATGATTTAAAATATATTTTTATTTACTAAAAATACCGATGAAACCTAGTGTATTCTTGTGTGAATAAAAGTAAAAATTAACCCCAGTGGGATAGGGAATCTAGTGGATCCAAAGGAGGTGACCTCTGGCATACTATTGGCTCCTCCAACTGGCTCCCCCAACTCCAGTCAGGCTTAATTTATATAAACATTTGTAGGATTGTGCTAGTAAATAGACATGGGGTTAGCTGAGTTTTTTGTTTCCTTTTAACAATTACACACAACACACACACACACTGATATATCCATATAGGAATTCCGAGCAATGTTTGCAAGTTGAGTGAAATTGAAACACATAGGAAAAGCCTTTTCTTTTTTTTTCCAAAGATATTTTTTACTCTAAATAAGATCACTCTAAAATTGTTCCTTTGAGATCTACAGTGAGTTTACACAGCTCCCAGAAAGCAGAGAAACGTTTTGAACAGATGTTTCCAAAGAACTGGAACTCGTTGTGCATGCAGATATAATCTGTCTGCATCGCTGCCATCATTAAGATGCGCAATCAATTAATATTTGGTAGTGTTCTGTGTGCCGGTGCCCATAAAAATCCTAATAGATGTTGCATGGCAAGGCTGCAATAGTCATTTGGAGACTAATTCTAACACAACTAATTTCTTGGTACAGCATAGCTTAAAGAGAAGAACAGCTGTTTTGCAGCTGCACCTACCACAGCTGATCACAATTTTTAGCTAATTCATCTCTACTACATACCGTAACTTGCTGCTCTACCAACATCCCATATCTTTATTTTTTTAATGATTTGATCCTTTCTGCATGTTCCCATTGGATTCACTGCCTGTGCAATTCAATTTTACAAGGTTAGCACACTCTGGATTTCTTTGGATAAACAAGATCATTTATTCTGAGCCTGAGAAAGCATGCCTTCCCAGCAGCAGCACTTTGTCCTCTGGATATAATGAGATTGTTCCCAACATCTGGATGGTCCCCTCTGCTGCTGTTCAGAAGAGCCATGAACACCTGGTTCTTCATCCATGCCTTTAGGGAGGGAGACTGAGACCTCTCACTTCATTCCATCTGGTGAGCTGCATTTGCCAGCTTTTTACTGAGTTTATTGTATTTTTTTTTATTTGATTGTTATGGGCCACTCAGAGTCATTGGGAGCCAGGCAGCATACAAGTTCAATTGATTTTAATTATTAATGATTAAAATTATTTATTAGAATTCTTTATTGGCCAAGTGTGATTGGACACACAAACAAGGAATTTGTCTCCAGTGCCTAAGTTCTCAGTGTACATACAAGCAACAAGTAATAATCATAGTCATAAAATGCAATCATTATAAAACATAGATACAACACTCAGTGACAGTCATAGGATACTAAACAATCAACATAAATCATAATAGGATACTAAATAGGAGTAATCAACTTAAATGATGAGATACAACAACAAAGTTATAGTCATAAGAATCTAAGAAAATAGATAATTGGACAGATGAGAGGATAATAAGTAATACAGCTTTTTGGTTATGGACAGTGTCGTGAGGATTAGTTGTTTAGCAGAGTGATAGCATGGAGAAAAAAACTGTCTTTGTGTCTGGTTGTTTTGGCATACAATGCCCTTTAGCATCATTTTGCGGGAAGAAGATGAAACATTTCATGTCCAGGATGTGATAGGTCCTCAGTGGAAGGTAGACTGGTTGCAATTGTTTTTTCTGCAGTTCTGTCTGTTGAAGTCTGTTGTTTGGTTGCTGTGCCAAACCAGATAGTTATAGACATGCAAATGACAGGCTCAGTAATCCTTTTGTAGAATGGTATCAGCAGCTATCTTAATATTAATAATTATCATTATAAAGAGAATTGATTGATTATACAGTACAGCTACTTGATTTTACATAGCTGACCAATTCCAGAGCAGAAGACACACACACACACACACACACACACACACACACACACAATGCACAACCTAAGATGTACAATAAGACTAAAATTTATCTTATCATAAAACTTAGATCATGACCAAACAACAGGGTCCATCTAGTTTCTGTTCATTACTACTGTATACCACAGTTATTAAATTTGAATGCTATCTCTATAATTGTCATGCCTCTGGAACAGTTACATATTTTTACTGATCATTTTAATTTCTCTATGAGAAGTAAAGGAAAGTTACTGGAAGAAAAATAGGTTTCCTTTCCCCTTCTCCTTATAGTGTAAATTCAGATCAAATCAGTGAATGCTGACATTAATGGTATTTCTTTCCTAAATCTCTTGACAAGATCATAATAAAAGTCCAAACTATTCTTTCTAAATGGACAATGCTTTTGAAATATTAGTTATAAACAGAGAATATGTTGGAATTATTAGCATCATACTGAACCTTTGGCCTCTTTTCTATGTCTTCAAAGCTTTGAAAAATCATAACACACATTTGCTTTTATTTGCCTGCCTAGATAACATTTTCAAAGATAAAGACTGAAGATGCAAATAAAACCTACTGTTCTAACAGGCTCACTATATTTCTGCCAATTAAAAATAAATTCTCCATAAGATTTTATGCTATTTAATTTTTAAAGCTACTCTTAGCCATATTTTCTTCACCTAACCATTAAAGTGCAATATTGCAGCATGAAATGGGAACAATTGAATGAAGTATGTACATTGGGGGGGAGGGCTTGATTTTAACTGTTGCGTTTTTAACTATAGAGTCTACAGTTAGAATCATCATCAATATTTTTTATTGTTTTACTGTGCATATGTGCATATGTTATAAACATCATGGATTATTCAGCAGTATAATGATTCTGAAAAGCATACTTTCAAAGTTCTTGAAATATTTCTTTGGAAACCTTGGGAAGAAAGCATATTAATTTCTTCTACCATACCCCCTTCCTATCTTTGATCTTTACCAATCTCAATATTACTCAACCAGAGAAAAACACTGCAGATGGAATAAGCTCCAGGGTAGATCCAAAATTGGCACCAAGATTTATCTTTTTCTGGGAACTGATAAAGAATTGTTTATTTGCTATGCGCTGGTTGAAATATGTTGCTACAGACTTTACAGTAGATACTGAAACCCTCTAAAAGTTACAGCTGCATTTCAAATTAGCTCATCGTTCCTTGCATGGTGTAATTTTAGCTGAAAAAGTTCCAGGATTACAACAAATTTCATTGCTTTTAATGTTACAGTGCTCAGTGAGTTGAGATCTGTTTCCTTTGGCTGCCTCCTGTTTGTAAAAGATTGGCAAACTAAGCTTGCCATATTTGGAAAACTAATCCACTCTGAGAAGTAAATCTAACTACAACATCATGCTACACAGTGCAAAGACAGTGCCAGGCAGATAAAGTCTGGGTATTTGGGTTTTTTTTTTCCTTTCATTGACCCATAAAGCCTAACATTAGCCCCTTAATATTATGAATACAATCTGCACAATATATAATCTCAATCAATCTGATCAAGCTACTGGGTATTGTGGGAAGGATAATACAGATACACACCATAAGCCTTTCTTTCTTTCATGTTGGTATACTTAACGGGGGTGTATTTATACTTGAATCCTTTAAATCAGATGAACTGCCCAAGTTGTTCTATGAGACTTTTTAAGAGTTATATTAAAACGTAAAAACTCTAAATTGTGTACATATTATAGACATATTTCATGAATTAATGTTGGTAATAAGCAGTGGTGGGTTTCAAATTTTTTTACTACCGGTTCTGTGGGTGTGGCTTGGTGGGCATGGCATGGCTTGGTGGGTGTGGCAGGGGAAGATTACTGTAAAATCTCCATTCCCACCCCACTCCAGGAGAAGGATACTGTAAAATCTCCATTCCCTCCCCACTCCAGGGCAAGGTTACTGCAAAATCCCCATTTCCTTCCGATCAGCTGGGACTCAGGAGGCAGAGAATAGATGGGGGAGGGGCCAGTCAGAATTTTTACTACCAGTTTTCTGAACTACTCAAAATTTCTGCTACCGGTTCTCCAAAACTGGTCAGAACCTGCTGAAACCCACCTCTGGTAATAAGGTACTTAACTGCTTTATTGGTTAAGCAGTTGCAGAAAGACTTACGTGATATAAATCATCCCTCTCAGTCTGGATTTAAATATATATATATAAAGACAAGTATGAGATAATTTTATGTTTATTAAATAATTTTTTGGATATAGAATTGACTCTGCCATACTGTTGTCTTTAGATAATGAAAAAGCATTTAATATGATTTAAATGCATTTCTTAAGCAAGCAACGAGTAGCTGTGTTATAGTAAATGTGATTTTTATGATGCATCAATGGAAGTATAGTTTCTAAATGTTGAAAATAATGGTTCCTTTATATTCTATATCAGTTCAGCTTTATGTTAAATAATCTATCCAGTTTTGGATCCAAAATTGACGGTGGTACATTTAAATGCTGCTGATTTCACATCAGGTATTCTACAGGTAATCCTTGATTTATGACCATGATTGTGCCCCAAATTTCTATTGCTTAAGTGATACATTAGTTAAGTGAATTTTGCCCCATTTTACAACCTTTCTTGCCACAGTTGTTAAGTGAATCATTTCAGTTATTAAGTTAGTAACACACTTGTTAAGTGAATCTGGTTTCCCCATTGACTTTGCTTGTCAGAAAGTCACAGAAGCTGTCACATGACCCCAAGACACTACAATTGTCATAAATATGAGTCAGTTGCCAAGCATCTGAATGTGACCATGGGGATGCTGCAATGGTTGTAAGTGTGAAAAATGGTCAGAAGTCATTTTTTCCCCAGTTCTATTGTAACTTCAAACAGTCACTAAATGAACAGTTGTAAGCCAAGAATTACCTGTATTAGTGTTCACTTTTTCTTTTCTCCTTGGGTCTCTTCTCCTATCACCTTTAAGTCTGTTTCTCCCCTTGCAGATTGTTTGTCTGGCTATTTCTTCTGATGAGTGACTGGATGCAGTCTTCAGCTATTCCAGTCTGTTGATTCTCAATTGATTACTTTGCTTGATGTTGAATGGCTGTTCTTGCTCTCTCCTTTCTTCTTCATGGCACCCTAATGATCCAGCTACTGTTATTTCATGATATCTTCTTCCTCTTACTTGGATCTTTCTTTTTCCTTTCCTCTCTACAAAATTGTGCACTGCATGCACACACACAAATGTATATGCAGATACAAGCACAGCAACAATTTCCCCATCTTGCTTCTCTACCAGTGAGGCAGAAGAAATATATAGATTGGTGTCCCTTCCAGAAGCACTGGGTCAGTTTCAAGCAAGCAAACAAACTTATGTGGAACTGTGGGAAAGGGGATAGGATTATTCATTTTCAACCATTCACAGCCATACTCTCTTATCAGAAGGGCTCAGATTTTGGGCTGTCTATGTGTCCTTTCTTCCACTACATTAAAAGTAAAATATTTCGAGTAGTTGGAACTACAGCTGAAAAGATAAAGATGATCAGAAAACTGCAAGCTAAATCTTAAATGGTATAACTTTGACAACAGTGTATGCTTAGATTAAAAGAAGCTGAAGGAAAGCATGTTTCAAATACCTCAAGGGATATCACAATGAAGAAAGTCAAAATCTGCTCAGAGGGTAGGACACAACAGCCATCAGATATAGGGAATGGAGTTTTGAGGTAAACATTAGGAAGAATTTCCTAATTATAACTGTAATTAAATAGTGGACCCACTTCCAAAGAAGGAGGATGGGGTGCCCTTCACTGGATGCGTTTAACTTAAACACGCCATATCATAGAGATGGTTTCCTTTATGGAACAGGGGAATGAAGTGGAATAAATCTCTCCTTTCAGTTTAGTGTTTCTGTGATTTCCATGAAGGTCTCCTTAGTAATACATAATTCTGAATGCCAAATAGTTTAATTTCAGTTATCTATATCAGCCTTAGCATAATGAAGAAGTAGAAAAATCACTTTTAAATGGAATTAGAATGATGAATAGATGGAATCAAAAGCAATAAAAGATTCTAATAATGTTATAAAGTACAGCCATGAGCAACTTTCTGAAGTATTTATAACATTTAATTATTTAGTTTGCAATTTATTAACAGTTCTTATTTATAACAAGGTGAATCTTGATGTAATATATCACCCATAGCTGGCATGCAGTTATTTCATACTATTAATGATGTTGGACTTCTCTAGTGCTTCCATTTTAATGAATCATTATTGTTTTCATTCTTTTCTCCATTCATCACCCTACCTTTCTGTATTAAAATTACAGACAGTATATACACAATATTTTTAGATGTATGTTGATTTGTTTAAAAGAAGGAATATGTCAAATATGTTTTGCAGAGTGTGCTATTGAAATTTATATTCTAGTTCCAAGTTCTGTTCTAAGCATAAAATATATCTTCTTGGTATAAGAGGGAGCAGGAGGAAGCACAAGCAAGCTGCAGCAGTAAAGTAGCATTCTAGTAATTGTTGCAAGTTCTTGAAGTTCTTCAGTAGTTTGACTTCTGGGATAGGGAAGAAAGTTGTGAAAGGATATGAAAATGTGTATGGACTGCACAATAGAAACAAAAAGCTTGTGTAGTGGCTACCAAGATGCCTCTGAGGATCAATTTCTGAGATTTGGACTTTGTCACTAGGTTTGAGATGGAACTCTCAAGGCTTCCTGTGTTGGGGACTTTATCCTTTATGTTTTGGCAGATTTAGGTGGCTCTGAAATCCCTAAACCTCCATAACAACTATAGATGTCCCCTACATAATAGCTGGCTGAAACACATAGATGAGTATATGGTACATCTTATTTTTTACTTCAGAATGGGCAAGATGTTTTCTGAATACAAAGGAACTTAGACATAGTCTTTTGTTGACGTCAGTTCACTTCCTGGTTATTTATTATTTGTACAATTCAAAGTGCCATTTTTTATTTATTTAAAACATCTATAAAGATCTGCTAGGATTGGCACTTATAGCATCACCTTTTCTGTACAGAATTAGCCCATCCAAGTCACCCAGTGTGAAATTGACATCAAAATCTTTCAATGGTTCTCCAGGTAGATGAGGTAAAGTTGGAATGAGTTCACAAACTTTTTTGGGGGTGGGTGGGTTGCAGTCTTCATATTATGTAACAGCAACAGCCTCTTTCTATAGATTAGACTGCTATTAGCCTTCTGGAAATTATTAAAGACAAAGCTGTTCCAGAAGGTTTTTGAGAATGAATGACCATACTGTCCCTCCTGTATTACATTACAACTGTGCTTCTATAATACATTTGACTGTAGCATTCCCTGGTTACCAAGGGTAACATATAAATATTCTATATATTTGGACAACAAGAGAAGGAATTATGTGTGCATAGAGCAACTTCTTTGTAACTAAAGATCACACTTTACCTTGGTAACCAGTAAAACTACAGTCAAATGTATAAAGACACAATAATGGATAGTAAAACATCATATAATATTTTGAGATCAGGAATTTCATTTGCCTTGTTTAGTTTCTTGTGCAGTTTAAAAATATATTATATTTATTTTAGAGCTCGTAGTTTTTTGTTAAGTTTGTGCCTCAAAACTAACAGGGAATCATGCCTTTAATGTTGGTTATCATAGAATATGTTCAAGTCTGCAAAAATAGGGTTATATGTAGGAGATCTTTGAAAATACATCAGTATGTAGATAAACCCCATTCACACACTAGCTTAATATTAACTGCTCTCACTCCACTCCATAGATCCTTCACATGCTTGTTCAGTACATTGATTAATTAAGCTGTCCTATGGAAAGAAATTAATACAAAAATTATATACCGTATTTTCCGCACTATAAGGCACACCTAAGAGCCTTAAATTTTCTCAAAAATTGGCCGTGTGCCTGATAATCCGGTGCACCTTATGTGTGCACTGAGTTCCAAAATCTGTAAAAATGTTGTTGTGCAACTTTGGTAAGCGCTCTGCTTGATTGACTGTTGGACCATTTCCTGCTGACACAGGGACATAATATGTACACTACGTACGCTGGCAGCGATAAACCAATCAGAGAACATTACATAATACGTACAGTATGTACCCTTACCTCCGCCACGCTTCCAGTAGGTATACTACTGGTATGCTGCAAAACAACATTTCTTTGTCTAAGGACCCCCGAAAATGTGAAGAGACATGCTTACGAGGCACAATTCAAACTACAGGCTATCAGTTACGCATTGTAAATGGGAATAGAGCAGCTGCAAAAGAATTCAACATCAATGAATCTATGGTTCAGAAGTGGAGGAAGCAAGAAAATGAACTGCGCCAAGTTAAGAAGACGAAACAGTTTCTGCAGGAACAAAGCGAGGTGGCCACAGTTAGAAGACCAACTTGAACAATGGATTATTGAACAAAGAACAGCCGGGAGAAGC